>LIEC01011710.1:0-20717 GCA_001925005.1 Drosera capensis
TATTAAATATATAATTTAAATTATTATTATTATTTTATAATAAATTTTATAAAAAATATTATTTGATTATTCTGTGAACAATTGATAATTGAAATAATTTTATCGTTTATTTAAATCAATTTTACGTTTTTTATAAGTCAGAGATAGAAAAAACAAGTTACTCATTTTGTTTCATATTATTTGTAATATTTTTTTTGATCGTTCAAAATATATGCAATATTTTTATTTTTGAAAATATTTTAACATAAATAATATCAAATCGTTACAGTATATTCCATCAATTTCTCTCACATCTATTATAATAAATCCCTTTATTATTAAAAAATTATTCTTTATTTATTAAATTCTATGATAACTAAACACATACATAAAATTACGTGTCGATTCAAAGTGTTATATTCTCTCCATCCCAAATAAGTTATGACACAATTTAAAAATAAACATTCCATATAAAGTATAACACTTCCATAATAAACAACTTTTGAATGTTAAAAATCATAAATTATCCATATTTTATATTATATCATTTTTTTATTTTTTTATTTTTCTATCACTCAAAATTTCTTCACCACACTCACATGGATAACAAAGTAAATTACCATAAAATTAATGTATTTTTTAATAATAATATCAAATCAATATATTATTATTTATCCTAGGATAAATGAAATAATTAAGTCGAAAAGAATAAGATGCAAGTAATGCTCTTCATATCATATATTATTGAATACATGTGATTAGATTCATGCACGTCGATCACGAAACGGAAGAAAAAACAAAGTACACCTGAACAATTTGTCATCCTCAGATTTGATTTTGAGTCTTGTGCTGCTGAGGGTAATCTATCACCCATCAGATTTGATCTTTCAGATAAAGAGTATGCTTTGCAGTTTTGTGAAGGATTTGGCGGCCCATGTGGGGGAACCTTAGTTGTTTTGGCCCAAAGAGGCCCACAATGTGTGGCGGACAGGTTTGGTAATCTTGGACCTCAGATTTGCCATGAGGTACATTTGTCTGCTTGTTCACGAGTACTATTCCATAAAAATTATAATTCTTATTTATTTGAATATCTTATAAAAATTATATTTTTTTTGTTTTAAATAAATTATAATATATCGACTTGATACGTTTATTAAGAAACTCATTGACTTTGGGTGATTTTAATTGAATACTTTTGGTTTTAGGAATAAAAGGTAAGTGGAATTGTACGTAGAGGGAAAAAAAAAGATTATAAAGATGATGTGATATAAAATAGAATTAATACAGATTTTTAGGTATTCAAAACTTAACTATTATGAGAACGTCATATTTATTAATATGCCATAATTTTTCTGAGGAGAAGGGAGTAATATTTTTTGATTTGGTAAGGAATAATATCAATTCAGATATAATTTATTTACTAACTGTTATAATAATTCGTATTTTTAATTTTATTTAATATAAATTCAACACGGAGATAAAATTTTGATTCATATCAAAATAGTGTATTTTTTGCGAGATGGAAGGAGCATATTTGAGCCGAGGTTTCAACTGCCTATTTTACAACAAGAGAGTTCTCGACAAAAAACTTTGTCTGCTATAATGACGGATTAAGCACAACACTCACCATCAAATGGCAAGATAGGATACAACACATAAGATCAAGGAAACTGACAATGAACCGCATCATGCGCTTCAGGATCTTGGATATACCACGAGACCTGGCAACCCAAATTATGTGTTTCGGACAATGAGTGCATATTCAAGCAGCAACTGCTAGATTTTGTAACAAAGATATATGCACAGGAGAGAAGAGATTATGGAACTCAAAAGACCAAGAAGAAAACAAAACTTGCTTGTAATTGCTTGAACTTAAGCGTACAACTGCCAATAAATAGGAAATAGATCTAACAAACTCCTGAACTTTCTCCTCTATTACTCCCTCTAGTCAGTATTACCAAAGACTACAACAAACTCCCATAGATAACAGCATAGACTTATTCGGGTAAACAAACAAGAAGTAAAAAACCAAAATAACCAGCAAATACTAAAATGACAATAAAGCTGATAGATTTGTGAGATGCGCTAATTTTCGACAGATTTAGACAACACTTTCCTTCTTGAGCTTCGCTTGGATGATGGCGTCTTTCATGAGTCGGAGCGATTCCTCCAAGTCATCACATAGCTTGTGAGGATCGGGATACAGGTCTTGGCTCGCGCACACAATGATGCTCATCTTATTCATGTAGCTCTGAAAATGGATCAACAGACCCTACAATAACAGCAAAATTACACGTCATGATCTCACATTTATATGTAACATCAAGTTAAGCAAGAAATTTGCATCATGGATTGATTTATGCCTAAGTTTTGTTTAGCTTGACTCGTGGTAGTCAGGAATCACGTTGCTAACCATACTCTTCTCAAGCTATAGAGAGTTTTGTTCACATACAGTTGGAAGGCCACTAACAGTGGGAGCAACAAAAGCGCCTGGATGCCCGTAAAAAGCTACTTCCTCTGATGGACCGACTAAATTCGAAATCATCAATGTGGCGTTCGACAGAACTCTGTATGCTAAAGCCACAGCCATCTGCGAAGGAAAATTAAACTCAAACAGGCACACGTACAGAATTTTGCTGGATAGTTTTTGACACACTAAATATGCAGGGAATCACTGTAGAGAAAGCGTGTTGATTTATTGGTTACCTTAATCCCAAGTACTTTGAGTGCAAACACATTGAAGTAAAATGAGAGCATCGCTTCCAGTAACAATTTCTTTTGATCAATCGTTGCTTTGACTCTTCGTACGTATTGTAGCGGATCCTTTTCCAATGTAAGATGAAACGGGACGAGAATGTAGCCGATTTTATTACCCCACTTGCACTTCGAACCTTCGTTCATCATAGCTTCAAGATCCTGTAAGTTCGAATAAGATGATACTGAAGTAATCTATTTCATGGTTTGAATCTGGTGTAATCTGCAGAAAAATATACATGGTCTATAACAAACCGAAAGGTGTACCTGAATTCCAACTCTTTGTCGAATATTCACAATAACACTTGCTCGAAAGGGGATCTTCTTCATGGAATTTTTCCTTTTGGTATCGATGGAACCTTCTTCTGCTTCAACAATGACAAATAGGTTAAGGAATACTTATTCTATAACAGTATATAACTTCTTCTTTTCTTGACACACAGTCTCGAGAGCTCACCATACAACCTATGTAGATAACGAGATAGAGCAGCCTCGGTTATTCCCACAATAACATCATTGACGGTCTAAAAAAAATGCATCAGCATACAAAAACATACATATATCATGACACTGTAAGTAATTAGAAAAGAGCGTGATCAGAGATATGGTTATGCTAGATCATACCACATTCATTTCATTCTTCACCAACTTCATATCGTCGAGACTAACAATTCTGTGGACGATCCTCTTAGGGGAATGTTCAACCCCTTTTCCGCCTTTAATAGGAGTATCTGTATCTTTCAGAAACAAAGCTGTGGCTAGGAAATGGCCAAAGTGAATCAAGGTGTTCCAGATCAACCTGAGTATCAACCATACAAAGATCAAACATCTAAAAGGTCCACCCTTGTCACTTGAACTCGCCGACTTGGCCGTGGGAATAGAAGGCAGTTCTTCAGGATTAGAGGATTTTCGTGTGCACGCAAGGAGAAGTGAGATGAGAGACATGCCATCTCCGAGCGAGTGGTGGATTTTAAAGACGCCAAGGGATTCAGCATTAGACGTTTTGATGTTAAGGATGTGGAGCTCCCATAAAGGCTTCGTTGGATCTAATGATGTCTTCGACATATCAGAAACATAGACTTCGACAAATCGATCCGAGTTATCCATATTCGGATCCAAAGTTGGAACTATAATGTGGTCTTCCACATTAACCTTAGTCCGAATCCATGCTTCTTTTTTTCCATTGTTTGCATTGAGTACCTTGGTTCTGATTTTGGAAGAAGCAGATGTGAGAACATAGAAGCTGAAATTCTTGAAATCTTTTGCTACACGTTTCAGTTTTAAGTTACAGTGTGAGACTGAACAGAAAACGCCTACAACGATGTACACTTTCATTGTTCAGACAATACCTTTGAGAAATACCATTTTTTGATGCTTTTAGAACAAATCAAATTTCTCACCATGTGATTAGTTCAAGATTGTTTATACTCGTAGAAACCTTTATTGACATCAGTATGACACAATCACATGATTAATTGTTTTAAGATAAGATAAACAAGTTGTCGTACACGACTCTTTTCGTCCCATATTAATCTTAATGTTTTTTTATTTAATCAGTTTAAAAAAAATTACAACCTTTTTTCTTTTGAACTTTCATTGCATTTTTAAACTTTTCATCTTTTGGTAACATTTTAATATAAAAAATATCAAATCAATCTCATTATTTCGTTTAGTATTACAGTAAATCCAACTATTACAAAAAAATATTCTTTTTTAACATAATCCATATAAATTCAACAATCATATAAAATTTCGTATCGAATTAAAATGTTTTAATGAATATGGGACGGAGGGATACCTTAATTCGACATACAAAAATAGAATGTTCATTGCCATAAATTCATCTTAGTCCTTTCCCGCTCTCACTGTCCTGCCACACAAGGTTATCATAGTATAACAATGAAATCATTTGTTTTTTGCCTAGTTAATACCAAAGTTTTGGTTGCACTTATGTAGAACATGGGCCATTTTTGACATTTTCAACTAGAATAATATGAAAACTTGACACAGTAATTCATATCTTTGGTCATGCTTATTGATTTCTTGACCTCAAAGTTACTTTTAGAACTAAAGAAAACACAAGAAAAAGGTCAGTTTATATTAAACTACGAGATCTCCATCTCAATAGTGCGATTTGTCAAGTGAAGAACTTCAATTAGATCTATTATATGAGATGTCACCTCCGATGAGATGTCACCTCATGATGTACTGTTTTCAAATGGCTTATATGATTGGTTGATTTTTCCCTTAATTTTGTTTCAAAACTAACCTTAGCTCTACAATAAGTTACCTTCCTTTCATTGTCCTACAATAAGGTAATCAAAAGATATGTTAGGTTTGATAATTTGCAAAAAAGAAAAAGAAAAGAGAGAACTACTTGAATGGAGTATAACATAAGTAGTCCAAGTAACGAGTTCTCTTGGTCAAATGTTGCTCAATTGTTATAACAATAATAATAATTCAGATATTTCTGGTAAAATAGATTCTAGGCGGGAAGTTCAGATGCTTTATTTTCAGTTTGGCGTTCAAGGTTCCTTATGAGCAAGTACTACCACCCAGTCATCGAATCTCAGTCTGGCCCATAATTGTAAATCATGGGCTTTTAAAAGTTTAAGTCGCTCAGTCGTTTGGGCCTAGTTTCCACTGGTTAGGGCCACACTTTTTGGGCCATGAGGGAGGGTCAGTTGGGTTATATACACAAAGGATACACCCGTGGGTTCCACGAGGATAATTATTAATTATTATAATAACAAAAAATCAATGAATTAACTTAACATCAATTATTATAATATATTAAAAAAAATTTAAACTTTAAAATATATATTAAAAATCATATACATATATATATATAATGAATATGAAAAATAAAATTTATGAATAATAAATATTATATCATTAAATTTAAATAATAAAAAATAGATAAATAATAAATAGTGAAATAGTTCGGGAGTCGATTACCAAAATCCACTCCTTTCCCCTTTCACCTTCCCCGACACCACCATCATCTTCACTCACCAAACCCACCACCGTCACCTAACCATCTCCGCCGCCGCCGTAGCCGCCTCCTACCACCACACCCGAGCCCGGATCCGGCCTTCCCCGGCCACCCACGAGTCCCAAGACGACCCCGAGCTCCCATCGACCCTCACCACTACAAAACACCGCCCCCGCCTCATCGCCGGAGCTGTGCGCCGCCGCCGTCCTCCCCAGTCACCGGCGAATCTCCCCATGGCTGCCACCAGCAGCAGCGGAAACGGCAACCCAGCAGGACCCGACCCGGCCCCATCGCAGCCCACGGAGCAGGCCCGGAAACGGCCCGATCATCGGCGGAAAATAGCCCTGGCAGCGACCCCGACAGATGGCCCGTTAGCAGGCCCGGTGCGGCCCGTCGCCTCGCTCGGTCGTTCTCGTCATTTCGCCTTGCGTTTTGTTTCGAATTACACACCGGGAGGTAACTATCACTAAAACTTCCTTCAATTCCCATGAAATGTGTGCCTAATTGCAGGATTGTGATGTGTGGTTGTTATGTGATATCGTCGGGTTGACGAGGATGTGAGTCTGTGTGTTTTCGAATTGTATTGCTCTTGTTTTGTTTGTAGGTTGTGATGGATCAGAATTGCATGATGGGTTTCAAAAAGTGTGTGTGGTGATGTCGATGGGCATATGTTTGTTTGTGTAGGGCTAGTTCATGTCGGGCTAAGTTTTATGTACATAAGGGGACTTGGTATGAAAATGTGTTCAAAGGGGATGATATGAACATGTCAGATGGTAGCATACTATGGGACGATATTGTATTAAGAGGTTAGGATGCCTCGGGTTGTTATTTGATAATGTGTTGGGCGTAGTGCGTGATTATCATGGTTGTATCGTCGTGTTGGCGAAGTTCTTAAGTTTATGTTTAGGAGGTGCTAGCATTTTAACAACAATGTTGTGATGGCTATGGATGAGGTTGGGCTGTTACGGGTTGTGTTTTCATGATGATTATAACTACGATTGTTTATAAGTGTTTATGTGTTGATGCATGGTAATGCTGGTTTATGTGTGTTTAGGTGTCATATGTATGGTTATGTTTAATAATGGGGTTTATGTGAGGGCATATAATTGACAGTACGTTTCATGAGATATTAAGATATCAAATGTCATGATAAATAAACTTGTAAACTTATGATAGGAGATACGAATGATTACAAATGTCATGATTTTAGCATAAGATTAGACCGACGTGGGTTAAACATACAAGTTGCATGATTGGGTCGGTTTGTTTTCTAGAATTTATGTCAAATCATGATTGAAGTGTTGAATGTGTTATGTGTGATTACTAAACATGTTTTCTATGTTATTTATTCTCTGTGTTATATGTCATATATCATATTATCCCGGATGTGTTATATGTCATATATCATATTATCCCGGATTTCGGGATAATCCTTAGCTTTACGCTTTATGATTGAACTACCCCACCCGAGCACAACTTTACACAAGACAATCCTTAGCTTGATCGAAAATATTCATCCACATTTTTGATACTCGTAAGAAAATGCCGTTGAAGGTTCCGTTTTTCTGAATGACCATGCAAAATAACAACAATGCTACCTCCCAAAAATTCGAATGGTTGCTACGAAACTTTAAAGTTGGGTTAATCTATTAAGTGCTGCTTTTCAGCTTGAATCGTGTTTGCAAAGTGATTACTTTTCTTCAGGGTTTATCTCAAGACAGGTACATACCTGTGAAGTTGAAAATAAAATTAAATTAGGAGCATGATCATATTTTGGGGAAGAAAAAGAGGAAAAAAGACGCCAGTCCAAAATCCACACTACATCTCTTCCAAAATGATACCAACCTCAAGACAAGTTACTCAGAGTAAACATCAAATGGGGAAATTTTACAATGAAAAATCTACTTCTCCACTCTGATGAAATCAGTTACATGATCAATTTCATGAATCTCTTCATTTTGTGATAAACAGGAGACATAACGACGATGATAACGATGAAGAACTATCTTCATGGTGTTCAGTGAATGAGATATGTCAGCACCAAGGCGACCAGCATCAAAACATACGCTATCCCTTGATCAATCGATGTTCCTGTAAGATCAAAACATTATAGATTCATCAAAACCAATCTCAAATCTCATCATCTGACTGTATGCATCCCAAAAAAACTGTCACGATTTTTGCGGTCGACATTAGTTGATATGAACATTGAGGAATATTGTCACACCACTGCCACGATTATAAGTTTCTTGTTCATGACTCACCATGCCACCATTTGAAACGTATGCAAATAATATTTGTGACAAAAATGTCACGAGGGTAGAAAGTTTGTGCCATCGCTATACTCAACAGATGCCAAGCCATCTACCTACTACATTCACCAATGTTAAAAAGCAACCAATTGGGAGAAATTGCTGAAAGAACATCAAGATCTTTCAAATTGGGAAGGTCTCTATCGTTTTCAGGCTTTTAAGATATTATGTTTCTTGCTATTCTAAGAAAAATTCTTGTTCATTGATAGCGGAATTAAATTATTTCGCTAATTTCTACAAGATCACCCGAGGTATATCCTTATACCAACAAGAAAGCCCCCCTGTTTGAACCAACCAATGTTGTAGATGACACATGAGATGCGCCAATTGCACGACGAATGAAATCATCGTGTCAATCAATCCATATGGTTTAGATTAAGACGATTGTTGAGAACTCTGACCCAGTCACCTAAATTCAACCCTACCATTATCTAACAACGTTACATCGAATAAACTCTTAGAATTATCTTCTACTGCTACTTGTTAAAGAAGATCCCATATACTCTGAAAACATTTTCTCATGTTCTCAAACCCCACAAAGGACATCTTTTCCAAATTCCAACAATGCCCCTCTCCAAACCCTAGTCGCTAGCCACCTCTACCCCCCAAATCTCAGATCCAAACTCCCCTAAAAGATCCCAATCCCCTGAAACCCAACCCACATTCCCAGCCCAAACATCAAAAGCTACAGAGATCTCACAAAACCCACATTTTCCCATCTTCAAAACCCAATGGTTCTCCCCAAAACAAACACAAAACACATAGAAATCTCAAAAAACAGAGCACATATACCATCATTGGAAGGAGCAGGAATGTTATTGGCATGAGCCATGGCAAATATCAATGAAAGAATAGCCAAAAGGGCCCAACATGGCATGCCCATCTCCATCTTTGATTTCAATCTTTTTTCACAGATCAATCCCCTTTCTCTCTCTTGCTCTGTTTTTTTATGGGTTCTCTACAATACAACCTCTCTCCAATTTTTGAGACAGGGTGTAGAGAGAGAAAGGGGAATTTGAAAGATGAAACAAAACAAAACAAATTTGGTGATTTGTGTGGAGAGATTGTAGGAATGTGATGCGAGATCGATTCTTATAATGAGAGGAGAAATTGGTGGAAAACAGAGGAGGAGAGGAAAGGAGAGGCCAGTGGATAAAAAACAGAGGTGGAATGGAATGGAATGGGCCATGTTGGCATGTGCTGATTAGGTGGACTAGGTTGGCTTTTTTGTTTTCTGTTTGCTAGTTTATTCAGCGGTATAGTTAGTGAGTACTACTTAAATCTTATAATTTTTATAATATTTCTCTCTTAATGTATTATTATGTAAATAATTTGAGAAATTTTGTATTTATATAAACGATATGTTTTATATTTTCTATTCTCCCAAGGTTATATTACGTAACGTTTACTATCATTAATGTTTCATGATATTTTCTCAAAAAATAACGTTTGATCATCCCATAACATCGGTCAAAGTTTGTATCATCATGCGTATCTGATCAAAAACTATACTAGCTTCATCTTATAATTATTATAATTTTTCTCTCTCAATGTATTACTTAACACATAATTTGAGAAGATTCATTATTGATCTAAACAACACGATTTAAATTTTACGATATTTTTTTTAAAAATAATGTTTGATTATTTCGTAATATCGATCAAATTTTTTATCATCATACGTATCAGATCAAAATAAAATAATTTTTTTTTACGGGGGAGGTATAATATTTCTTGGAACCGAGGGAGTATAATATATAGATAGGACATGAATGGTAAAAAAAAAAAAATATAGATAGGACATGAGTCGCTTGTTACAACCATATGATAAATGTATCATGATGCCGAGGTTATAGACGTATCATAGCTGATACGGCGTATCTTAATTTAGAACAAATAATTACTGCTAACTACCCTGTTTAGCTACTGATCGAGTATCTTTATTTAGGGTGAGTCACCCATTGTTGCATATGAATTTGCATTAGAAGAGGTCCACCTCACCTTGTTTGTTTCTTTTAACATAAGATTTGAATTAAATATAAGTCATGAGGAAAGTATTTGGCCAATGTTTTCCCCCATATGTATTTTTCTGTCACTCTTGTATTGTTGGTTCCACTAGCATTGTCAAGGATAGGTCGGCTATTATCAGAGCTTGGACCAAATTGTAAGAAAGAGTAAAAAACATAGGTGTTTTTTGCTTGGTTATTGGTTGAGAGCTATCCCATGTGCTAGTTCATTGCCTGATTTACCATGTATAAATACTTGTAAGTTGTAACAACTTATGAGTAATTGAAGTCTTCGATCCAATGTAATTAATCAATGCGCTGTTAGTTAATTCGATGTCTACATTTCATTATCTTGATGCATGCATTAACTATGTAATCAATGGTTCAATTTTTTTTTGTAACAAGAACAGATCTCTTAAACACTTCTGGGTTACTCTTAAATACAATGAAAAAAATATAAGCCAACATCATATATGACGATTGCCACCCTCATTTGTTCAAAAGAAATCATAAGCATTTGACGTAACACGTTTATCCAATTATTACGTCAGAAAACCTAAAAAAAAACATTAACCCTATACAGACTCAAATCAATCATAACAATTTTAACCGACCCAATCGAAACAAAATGCCCATTAGACAGACCAGGCCTTAGAAAGGCCCCTAAAGTGAACAGAACCCTAAAACTCTGCCCCGTGAACCATGAAGGCATTGAACCTCATACACAAATCCTTGAACAAACAACTCCATATTCGAACCCCAATCTCAATCTTCCCCAATCTATGCCAGATTAGTAGTCGAACACTGGCGACAAGCATCACGGAGCCGCAAGAGATGAGGGAAGTAACGGAATACTTGGAGAATCTGAAGAACTACGAGAAACTGGGCGTGCCAAGAAACGCGGGGACTGATTCCGATGATGGGTTTGATTTGGGTCGGATGCGGAGGTTGTTGAACAGTCTTGGGAATCCTCATTCGAATTACAAGGTTTTTTGATGCTTTGTGTTGGAGCATCGGTGTTTGTGTGGGTTGAAGGATTCAAGAGTATTGTCCGATTTGGGGATCATCCCACATGTAAGCAACTCAGCCTGACTCCTTCAATATGGGGAGAGGTCAGGGAATCAAAATCGGCTGAGTGTCGAGCTATTTTATGGTGGTGAGTCCGTCAGCTAAAACGGGTTTAAAGGGTTCTCCGAATTTACGGGTTATTTGGTTGATGAAGAAAAATCTTTTTAAAAAATAGTATTGTTTGATTGAGCTGTTGACATTTTACGGAGTAGTGATCGATGGATGGTTGAGTGTATGCCCTTGGATGTTGGTTTGACGCCTAGGGTCCATCGTTCTTTGACTATGGTTTTGATGGAGAATCGAACCTAAGAGTAATACTCTTTCTCTTTTTCATGTCTTATCATAATTATAACATATCACCTTTGAAAAGTTTTAATATAAAATAATAATAATATAAAATCAGTAAAATTAAGCTATAATATATATATTATCTTCTCTCATAACTATTATAAAAATCATAAAAAAAAATTCATAAAATTTTAGAAAAATTCAACACACTTAAAATCTCGTGCGGATTAATTTATGACATTTATTTTAGAATAGAAGGAGTACTACATTGTCTAAGTGTCTCATGTTTTGAAATTACTGTTTTGGTAATGTAGTAGTTTCGAGTGACTTTCTCTTACGGTGCCTCTCCTCATGGCATTTGGATCTCTATCGAGTATCAATATCATTTGAGTAATTCAATTGCAACACAGAATTGCCAACACATTCTTCTCCTTGTCTAGGCTCCAGAAGGTGGGGGCAACTGCTACGGATTTCTTAGCGTTCTTAGGGCATTGATTCTAATTTCTAACCAATGAAGATGAGCAAACAGTTGAACATTACTTGTATTAAGCTTGATGATGAACGTGTGAAAGAGTAGTTTGTTTGCTGCTTGACCTTAGGAGTTAACCGCTAGAAGAAACACTACTTGCGTGATGCCTGTTTATTTACATGCTGTCATGCTGGTAATTTCTTCTATGATGATAAGAATGTTAAGGTCGGTTAGTAACTAATGACAATCTTGTAGACGGTTCACATTGCTGGCACAAAAGGAAAGGGGTCGACTGCTGCTTTTGTGTCTAATATCTTGAGGGAAGCAGGGTATTCTGTTGGTTGTTACACAAGGTAAACTGTGACCATATTTTCTGTTTTTATTCATTTATGTTCTGGGTGAAGAATTGTTTTATGCTACTACTTACAGAGCCTCTTCATGATATATTTTCTGACCACAGGTCAAAATTCTTTTGAGCAGTCCCCATGTCCGAACTATTAGGGAGCGTATGCCATTGGGAAGAGATGGTGATCCTGTCTCTGCAAATGCGTTATCTTCACTCTTTAATAGGATTAAGAAGGTGCTCAATGAGGCAGTAGAAGCTGAACATGGGCATTTAAGTCACTTTGAGGTATTTTGTGATTCTTCAAATTTGTATTCTCAGAATGTTGATCTAACGGTGCATGTTTGTCTCTTTCATGGGGAAAGATATGCATTAGGCTGTTACGAAGATTGATATGCATTAGGCTATACACCTTTCTGTAATGAAAAATGCTCAAATTACAGGTCCTTACTGCTGTAGCATTCAAGCTATTTGCTGATCAGAGTGTTTATGTCGCAGTAATCGAGGTCAATAATCTCTTCTTCGGGAACTGTTCTGTAGTTTTCTCTTGTGATGCTGGTCATGCTTGTTTCTACTCTGAAAAAAAAAAAGTATTTTGAAATAGCTATCTTTTGACTTCGACCGGCAGGTCTTGGAGGAGCACGAGATGCTACCGATGTAGTTTTCCCTTCTGGGCTTGCTGCATCAGTCATAACAACAATAGGCAAAGAGTATTTGGCTGCCCTTGGTGGTTCCTTGGAGAGCATAGCCGCAGAAAAGTGTGGAATTATCAAGCATGGGCGTCCAGTTTGGTGCTTCTCTCATAGTTTTGTTAATGGTTGATCATAGAGTTCTTTTTATTTATTTATGTTTTTTTATGAGACGTCTCATCTTTGATCATGGAAACTTCCCAAGCTGAGATCACGAGGACAGCCAAATGTTACAATTCGCTGTCATAAAAATTTTCTGTTCCTGCAAAGGGGAAATTTACCGTACAAATGAGTAATTTATCATTCTTTTTTAATATGTAAAGTCTGATAATTACTATATATTGACTAAGCGAGTTGCTGATATGTGCCCAGTTTATATTTCAATATCCCTTATTCCGCTATCTGAATTCTGCTATCTGAATTCTTCCTGATCGATATGTCATGTTTCCGTTTCTATGTGATTGTTGGTGGCCCTTTCCTGCCCCATATCAAACGAATTATTCATGACAAGGCATCCTTGATGTCTGCACCTGTGATATCTGCATACGGTTCCGGCAATAGAAGTTCCATAAAGTATATAGATACTGTCAAAGGAATACCTTGCCAGTGTTACGATATAGTGTTGCAAATTGAAGAGGATGTTCCATTGGTATGAACTTGATTCGGTATTCTGTTCTTGTTTTCTTGCTCCATTATTTCATTTTCTGTCGTTGGATAGCTGTTTCGCATGATTGACTGAAAACATGGTTTTGATTTGATGCAGACGTTTGTGTTATCTGATGTAAAACTCTTGATGCTTGGGGATCACCAACTTCAGAATGCTGTAACCGCTGTCTGTACAGCATTGTGTCTCTGTGATCAAGGTGAGGCCTCTTATGGTGATTTTTTTAAAAAATTTCTTTTGTATTCAAGCTGGGTGGTTCCAGTCGAAGTTATGAATATGAGTGTTTTAATAAGCACCATATTTATTTTCTGCATATGTTGATCATTCTTCCTGATCTACCCACTGAAGGTTTAGCATTCTGTTGGCCATTTTGTGACCCATTTTTTAGACGAAAAGTGATTTTGAAGTGCTTATGGTTTGATTCTGTTCATCTGTTGTTCGAGCATGAAAGTGGCCTCGAGGCCAAAAATCCATAGAGCTTATATCCAAACTGCAATTAATCAGAGGACTATAATTTGCGCAACCCCCCCCCCCCTCTTTTTGCAAATGGCTCCTTCTATAACTGCCTTCATGGCTCGTTTTGGATGTCAGGTTGGACAATACCAGATAAATCCATTCATGCTGGCTTAGAACGCACACAATTGCTTGGGAGAAGCCAGTTTCTGACACCGTATCAAGCCCAAGCTGTAGGATTACCCGGATCTGTAACATTGCTTGATGGAGGTTTGTTTTCTGATGTTTTCTGATTTTTCTATGTTGGAAAGTAGGGATTATTGGATCATCACGACGATATCATTTTTATGATGCTCGTATTTGATGGATAATAGTGAAATGAAGTTCATGCATCTCAGAAGGTAGATCACAGGACAAATCTATCTCATTTCTCTATCCTTCATGAGTAATTCATGACCGACTAGATCTTGCTGAGGTGAAAAATCGGTTCCATTATTTTCTTTTCCTAATTTTCCTTGTTATGCTTAGAGCTCATACCAGCGAATCTGCTAAAGCTTTGGTAAGAACGATTGGCATGACATATCCCGAGGCAAAGTTGGTCCTTGTAGTTGCTATGGCGAGTGACAAAGATCATGCGGGTTTTGCAAAAGAGTGCCTTTCAGGTTTGGCTCCCCAACATCTCTCAATTTGGGGAGAAAGAACTAAGCATTTTATGACAGAAGGGTTTTTGCAGACTAGAGGATTGAGATGTTCTGCAGCATTATCATGTACTTTTCATATGCAATGGATATCATACTTGATAGCAACAACCGTATTTTTTTATTGTTTATATTTGTTTTAGAAGGTCAACAACTAGAAGCTGTTTGCCTCACGGAAGTTGATGTTGCTGGAGACAAATATAGAACAACTTCAGCTTCTATCCTGAAAGATTCTTGGCTTAAAGCTTCTAAAGAACAGGGCGCTAAAATTGCTCATGTATTTCAAGGACTAACGAATGGTTGGTCGCTCGAATCTGCAAGGGAAGCAAATGCAACCATATTGGTTGCAGAAAGTTCATTAATGTCTTCCTTGAGGATGACAGGTCAGATACTTGATGCTAGGAGAGGTGATGGTCAAGGTATCATAGTCATAACTGGATCTCTGCATATAGTTTCATCTGTGCTATCTTCTGTTGATGGTTGAGCTTCTTTTTCTCTTTGTTCTTTTTTGGATTTAGTTTCGTTACATGCATTTCTTCTAAGTTATGATGCAAATAGATTTAATTAATTAAATTTATCTATTGTTTCCTTGCCTCGAGTTGAGAAATGTTTTCCCTGTTAGTTTTTAGTCTGGGGTTGATGCTGAATTGCTGATGCATATTGGTTTACTGTACTTGAGGAAAATTGCTCTTCCTAATTTTTCTCAGTTAATGTGTTGAAACCATCCTTGGACCATAAGACTCCTCATTTTAGGCTTCGAGTCCATTCCTTTTATATATTGTGCCTTCCTAAGAAGTATTATCTATTCTAAGATAAATCAGTTGTAGCACAAAATATTCGTGCTTCATGTCTGTCAAAGCCTTGAAGGCGCAAAAAAGTATCCTGAATCACCAAGTTCTCTGGCTCGAGTTGAAGTGCTTGAGCTTGCGCCTAGGAACTATTCTGAATGAATTATTAACATATTCTATATAAGACCCTAGATGCTATCAACATTATATATCAGTAAATTTCAAGGTCTACAAGAGAGAGAGAGAGAGAGAGAGAGAGGGGGGGGGGGGGGGGGGGGGGGGGAGTATATAAGTAACGAACTAAATATAAGACACAGTGGGAAGTAGTGAAGAGATATAAGTCGACGCACATAACAAAATAAGTGTGGCAAACATCGACAACCAATCTGGACTAGATACCATCGAGCTTATTTTTCTCTTTTTCATCATTAAACCAATAATGATAGACTTGACAGTGGCTCAAGATCCAGTTCATTGACTGCAATTTCTCGTGGGAATTCCAGCTCTTCCTTTTTCATCTTCCTTGTTTTTCTCATCCTCTTTGTTATCCTTATTAAAAAAACTGTAGACTTCAATTAGCTACATGATCTTTTTCCTTATCACGGTACTGAATGTTTTCCAGTTTCTCTCTTCGGTCTTTGTAGTCCTTGTTTTTAATCGACGTTGGACCTATGTTTTTCCTGAAAGCTCTTCCATTGGATCAATTCATGGTTTTTCCCTAAATGGTGCCTAAACTACCCTTTTCTTGGCCTAGCTCTTCATAGTGCTTTGAGGAAAATGCATCGCTTCACCTGAACCAAAGCGCAAATATCCTCTTAAATCAACACTTCGGATGGATGCTCTTGACATCCGCATTAATATTACTCATCTTTGTTACTTCCGCATATATATTAGTTCAGTTCCTCGAGGAATTGCTTCATCTTATGGTTTTTTTCTCAGTTACATCGCCATCCTTGGTTTTTCAAAATGCTGCTTGGATGACATAAGAAAAACCATATGAGGGTCATTGAGGGGGCCAGGGGCCTTCCTTTGCTCATCTCAGATATGGCATCGTCACCGGCTGGGTAAAAGGGAAGGGGAAGAAGAAGGGACGAGGTTGTCGGCATTTCAAATAAAATTTACCCTTTGAAATCCTCCATTTTTTCTTAGACATGCAAGAAAACTTATCCTTATTCCTTGCTCTATTGTCATTCTTGGTTGCCCTGCCTAGCGCGGGCAAATTAAGATGTAACTTCTGCTTCGAAGTTTTTCTCCCCAAATTCCCCGTGATACATCCCATGGTAAATTTTTATGGATTATAAAGTGAGATTTACACCAGGTCCTAATGGAGGATAAGTGCTTCCTTTGCAAAGTCTGATATCTAATTTCTATATTCCGTGGTCCGGAGGTTCTTGAATTCTTTCTCTCCATTCTACACGGAGGAGAGCATTTAGTCCAGTGTGTCGCAACAATTCTGATTGGACAGAGTAAACATAAGAAATAGCAGCCGTTATAGCTTTAGGTAAAAAAAAAATAAAAAAAAATTCGACTTCATGATAGAAAGTAAAAAAAATTACTGCAAGTTGCTATGTTGAAGCTTGGAGCTCTCTGGAGTAAATGATCTGTGAGAGCTTCCAGCGATTCTCATGGCTATTTAAACTCCCTGCAGCAAATATTACTATGTGTCAGTTCTTGTGCCTTTCTTTCTATTCTCTCATCAAGTCCTTTCTTTTTATGAATACTGGGTCTTGTTCCTTTCTAGCTTGCATGGTGTTGGACTCAATTTACTGTTGTGTCTATTCGACAGAAAATCTAGGTTCTTCCTTTACTATTGGGATAGTGAGTTAGCAGCTATCTACTGTTGGAGGATTGTTGTGATGCAAACTTGGGTTTCCTTGTCTTGAATAGTTGAATGGTATCGATATTTTTGCCAGGGTCTTGGGATCATAGGCGAATTTTGGGTCAACAAGACTGTTCGGGGACTCAATCCGAGCCACCGGCTCACCACCCATAAGAAGAGTTTCTGATGCTTGGTTCAGTATATTAGAGGCTGAAGCATTACTCGGACACTGATGACGGATCAGATCATTGGCGTGAGGCAACGAATAAGGTGATGCAGAGTCACTCTTTATGGATTAATTGAAGAATGAGTGCTCATCATCTTCTTACATAGATTGAACCAAATTGGTGAAATTTTAGGACAAGTAGCAGCTAAAAGCTTAAAACAGAACCTGGGCAAGGTTAAGTGAAGGAAGATAAAATGTCTATTTTGGGTGCATGAGATGATTCAGTTCTTGGAGCATAGAATTATTGCCTTACCCTGATTAGGTAACTCAGGAAATACGGGCAGATTCGTTTGGTGGAAGAGATTTTTGTACAGCACATTTTTGCAAACTTTGATGGACATCTCGGGACCAAACTGAGGCTGGGGATGACTTTGCAGTTTGCCTTATCTGATTTTTTTTATTCAAAAATGTTTAATTAGTTTTCCAATTATATACTTATATAATTCTTGATTTAAGATATTTTATTTGTAACCAATCGATAATTTTGTAAATAGGAGAAAAAAGAAGAAGTTCATCATTGATATCGTGGGAGTGATAGGTGCATTCAAAATAAAATCGATTATAACGCAGTTTTATTTTGACATCAGTTTTATCTCATAATTAAAATATTATTTTTTATTTGATATCAAATTATAAAAATAATATCATTTTTAACAAAAAAGTCTGACCCTTCGACTTCATCAATTGGAAGAGTGAAGTACTAATGAGTCCAGATCTCCTTGACAACGTTCATCAAGCACACACCTAAACGATAACAGCTGCGGTTACGGTAAAACAAAAAACACAAAACATAAGGTCTCACCGGTCACACTCATTATTTACCCCACAAATCTGAGTTCTGAGATGCGAAGATTTGTCCCTATATAGGCAAAAGGAGAGAGAAGGTTAGAAAAATGGCCGTACATGGATGCATTGAAATCGAACTGATGTTTGAGCTTGTCCTTAAATGACTGTACAGATAGATATATATTGGGGGCCATTGAAGAGATGAAGCAGAGAAGCTAAGCTACAGTGCCATGTCTATTCCAAGATTCCGGATTTGAGGAGAACAAAAACCCAAGTTCTCTTTCTTTCTTCCTGATAAGGACACAAATGTAGGTCACACCACTTGGTCACTCTCCCTAAGTTTTATTTTAGGACATGAGATCTTGTGGGACTAGTTTGGTACAAATGCTCAAAGGGTAATAGAACATGGAAACAAATGAATAATAGACAATCTTGTTTTTGAAAACGGAATAAAATAGGGAAAAATGATTTGGGTTCAGAGCATTTTCAACCGTTTCCTAACTCATTCCCTATCCTCAAATTTAGGAAATTTGAAAAAAAAGTGATGTGTTTAATGGATTCCTTATTCCTATCCCGATCTTTATATAATTTTTATCCCTTTTTTCATTCCTCAATTTTAGGAAACCATAACATTATTCCCTATTTTTATTTTATTCTTATTTTATGTTATTTAAAATTCTAAAAATTAATAACTATTGAAAATAATGTTTTGAAACTTAAGAATTATCAATTTCAAAAAATAAAAAATATATTAAATCATAAATTTTGAAAAAATAATTTTTTATTTAATTCAAAATTCATTCAAACTTTTAGTATCACAAAAATTAAATTAGAAATTAATATTAAAATTTATAATATGAAAAACAATATTACAAATTGGGGTTTTGATCATATAAGTCCCTCAAATTTTCGTAATTTCAAATAACCCCTTTAAATCTTTATAATTTCAAATTAGTCACTTGAATCCTTATTTATGGGATAAAGTGATTCATACAATCCAATTATTTTTTAATTTTTATAATATTATTATGATATTTCAAGAGTATCTTTAATTCGTATTGAATCCTTTCATATTTTTTTTAATAAAATTAATCTGAAAATAATAATAATAATATAGAATTATTTTGTTTAAAAATGAGAATTATTTTATCTTAAAATAAATATTTGAGGAACTCAATTGTTAAGTTTTTAAGACAAAAAATAGATTGTTTTGTCCAATATATAACAATTTGAAGGATTAGTTTTGAATTATAAAAATTTATATGACTTATTTGAAATTAAAGAAGAATTGAAGAATTTATATGATAAAAACCCTAAAAATTGGTATAAGGAATAGATATAAAAAATATGTTGGATGACTAAATCAAAAACTTCAACATTGTATTATAAGGATATTGATAGAGATAGAAACATTGTTACGAATGATCTAAAAGGTTTATGTGGGAACCTGGTCAACGCCATAATGGTTGAAGAGCGAGAGGCTTATATATACTTTTGTTTCGCAAATATCTAAGATGATCGTAATTACTCTAATGTCGGGATTGTTCAGGATTATTGTGTCAGCCGGGTAGTGCAGCCGAGTCTCATCAGTACCCTCAATCACGCACTTCCGCTACACACTCCAAGCTTTTCAGTTTTCATATTGTTAACTGCTCCTTGGATCAGATTATGAGTGGTTTCCTCGTCAAGAATAGGATCCTCGGACGAGTGTGGTTCAAACCCTTTTAGCCATCGCAGTGAGATCATATTGGACCTCGTTGAATGCTGAATACTCTATCTTATGTCATTTGGTTATCCTTGACCCTCCCTTATTTTTTCAGGATAAAATGAACATGAATTGGACCATTTGGTACCAGGGCACATAAGGTAAAAGAAAATAAACAAGACATGAAAGTTGGGATGATTATTGTTGGTGAAGGAATCAGGTAGAAAATGGTCTTTTAACTGCTGCAGGGTATCATCCTTCAATTTCCAAGTTCTTATTGGCCGTGCTACTATCACGTTTTACTCTAAGATCACATCAAAGTTGGTCCCAATTTAACTTCAAAGTTGGTCCCAGTTTAGCATCCCTGCTAAATTGCTGTAAGAAACGCTATCTATGTCAGGAAAGTTAAAAGAGTAAAGATCACCGTTTCTTGAACTAAGATCTCTTCCTACCTGTTCTGCCTCGTCCATATCTTGAAGTCACAGAGCATGCCGAGTAAAGTTCCTAGCTAGTGTTTCTGCATTATAATTTTCGTCTGTAACAAAGGTCTTGATGCCTTATTTTGCCTTCGTATATATAAATAAGGCGACAGTATGGCGATAGATGTAACCTTAATTCATAGCCTAAATACAGAATTCTACATATGTTAGCGTACCAAAACACAGTACTAAAATG
>LIEC01011711.1:0-45504 GCA_001925005.1 Drosera capensis
AAAAGAAAAAAGAAAGCAAGAAAAAACCAGCAGAGAATGGGTTAAAAAAAGGTGGTGCATGAGTTTTTAACATAAATTACCGAATTCACCATAATGGAAGACACAATTTTGATTATATATTAGGAAACTTTGGGAAAAGTCCATGTAGTAGGGATTTTCATCCGACTGTTTTGCATCATATGTCCTATGTGACTACGTCCTCTATCATTGGGGTAAAACCATCAACTTTTTCATGCTAAGTCTTTGTTCTCTTTGGTAACTAGGATGACATTTCTGGTGGTGGCGCAAATGAATAATCTAATTTTTGTTCTTGCTTTCTTTTTCCCTTCGATTCCATGTCTTCCTATTAAGTCATCAAGTTAGATGCCACTAGCGCACCATTGATAACACAGCTTTTTCTTCAGGATGTGATGAAGTACATTGAAAAAGCCTTCAAATATTTGATCAACCAAGCTGATAATGGCAACATGGGACAACAATCACCTTCAGATCCCCCACCCAAGAGTCCTTCTGTTCCTGGAAGTTTTTCCACATCTGAAGGTTTGAGTTCAGATGCGTCTGCCCCAAGAAGTACTTCAGATGATAAGCATGACAATCTGTATACAACGTTGAATAGTGGCGAGCAGGGCTTACCAAGGCAGGATAATATATCCTCCTTTGCTACTGATTTCAAGCAAAAGCTGCCTCTTTTCCGCATTGAACATTTGATTCTCAATGGAAGCCTGAACACTGCAAAGCGAGAACTCAAGCAGACCATAAATGCAGTGGGCAGAGATTCTCCAAGGGCTCTTCTTCTGAAGTCGCAGGTGGAGTATGCCCGTGGAAATTACCCAAAAGCCTTGAGGGTGTTAGGTGCTTGTGACAAACCAACAGTTGGGAGCTCAATCATATCCAACAACCGAGGCTGCATATTATTTCAAGGAGGATCGCCCCATACTGCTGAGAATCATTTCCTGGAGGCTGTGAAGAGCCGTTCTGCTCTAAAGAAAGAACAGCCGAAGAGTATTGCATCATTCTCCCAGGATAAATATCAGTTGATAGCATATAATCTTGGTCTAGACGGATTGACCTGTGGCAAACCTGGGCTTGCTCTAAAGTTCTTCCTCCATGCGCGTTCTGTGTTCTCTGACAGGCCTCTGTACTGGCTCAGACTTGGAGAGTGCTGTCTTTTGGATGCAGCACTGGGATCCTCTCTGTCCTCTGAGTCCGCACCTCATTTATCAGGAAAACTTAACCTCCATGTTGTGGGACAAGGTAGGTGGAGATACCTTGCCATGCACAAAGTGACGTCAATTAGTGATGATGCTAAAATGAAAAAAAGAGAGGCTGAGAATCATAAAGGAGTCGGCAAGCTAGATCCGCTCTCAATGATAGCTGCTCGACAGTATCTTATCAAGGCCCTTTCCCTGTTACATGCAAATGATGGTGATTCTATTTCTGCATCAAAGTCGTATGAAGAGCCAGCTGAACCAAGTGGCGAACCATCCCCTAAAAACACAAGCGACAAGAGCCCAAGGGGAAGTGACTCAAAGCCTGTACCTGAGGAGGTAATAAGCTCAGGACCAGCAAATTCAAATGGGGATGTTAAAGACCAGAGCAGCAGAACCAGCGGCAGTACAGCCACCGGGTCTCTTGATTCCGTATACAATGACATTCTAAGAAGAGAAAAGCAGATGATCATAAAGCAAGCTGTTCTTGTTGATCTGGCATTTGTAGAGTTGGAATTGAAGGATGCATCGCTGGCCCTCCGGACGGCTTGCTCTCTCCTGGAACTACCGGAATGCTCCAAAATGCATGTGTTTCTGGGTCATCTTTATGCAGCCGAGGCTCTGTGTTGCCTAGGCAGGCCAAAGGAAGCTGCTGAGCATCTATCTCGCTATCTGACCGAAGGAAATAAGGTTGACCTACCATACACAAGTGAGGATTGTGACCAATGGCATATCCAGAGAACCGTGGATTCCGAAGATGTGAAAAAGTCATCAAGAGCTACATCTGTTGGGAAACTCAGTGACGCTTTCTTCAAGCCGGAGAAAGCTAGGGAGGCCGTTTATGTTAACCTAGCATTCATGTTTGCGATACAAGAAGACCTTGAGAATGCAAAGCGCTGTGCGGATCAAGCAATGTCCATGGCACCGGAAAGTCCTGACGCCATCCTCATGGGAGCGTTTTTGGATCTAAAGCATGGCCACACGGAAGCAGCGATAAAAAAGTTGAAATTCTGTAAGGGTGTTTGTTTCCTTTCATCCGATCTGAAGTCCTGAAGCTCCTGCCCAGTATCATCTTGTTCTGTTGGCACGTTTTGATCGGATCTGTAGTCCAAAAGCTCAAGCACAGGTAGGTGTTCATGATCCTCTAAAAGGATGTGTAACATAAGTATAGTTCCCCCTTCAGAGAATAAGTTTTCTTTTTTCTTTTTCCTTTTTCCCGTTCTCCAGTTTTAATCTTTACATGTAACATTCATCAGAGGACTGTGGCATCGCTTACTGGTTTTGCTCGGATTTAGTGCAGATGCCCGCCTAGACTAGCCGGTTCTTAGTCAGTCAGTAGAGATGTACTCCCCATTGTTTCTTGTTGCCGGTGTTTTTATCGGCTTATCAGTTTGTGTCTTTAGTTGAGATCGGGGACGGGCTACTCTACTTTTAAAGGACTTCCCAGGAAAACATAGTTGATTCTTTTAAAGGACTCTGCTAATCAGTTTGTTAGTCTTAGTTCATTTTGCTCCTGCTGTTGTATCATTATGTTGATCGATTTCATTGCATTTTACATGGTATCCCAGTTTTGTCTTTGTCTCGCTTGCCCTGAAAGTGGGTTTAGAGATAAATGTTTCGTATCCGGAGGATTTTACCTTTTTGAGGCTTGAATAGATACTCAGGTGATTGAGATCGAGTTACTCTGGTAAAACATTGAACTTGTTGGCTTGTAAGAAACCTTCTGCTTGCGAGATAGATAAGATTTTGTATACATCGCTCCTCTTTGGACCATGGAGGTGACGATAATATCTAGATTACTGTTGGTGGTGATGGCTGGTAAGCGCCTTTCGATCACAGAAAAGGAACACGATAACAATTTAGTATAAGATAGGTTAGACTCTGAACTGGAGCACAGAGAAAGTTCGATGACTTGAACCAAGGTTATAAAAAACGAGTGTCAATAATTTGAAGTTCGGATCAAAAATAGCAATTGCCTAATGGGTTATAGTTGATGCTGAATGGATCGTATGGTAACAGTGGTACTCCTGGTCCCTGCGAAATGAGCCTAAGTCTTAAGAGTATGAGTTAATTTCATTATATCCGCGATGTTTTGTAACCAATCAACCAAATGTGAAGCAGTATCAATAGTCGGTCGCTTGCTTCTTACTTTATGTCTCTAGACGCACGTATGATACCATTGGAGTGACATTAGTTTATTATAAGAAACTTATACTATTCATCATCAAAATATAGCTATTGAAATTTCAAAATGGCAGTAACCCTGGGAGATACTCTTTGGATACTCTTGAAATCCGTTTGTGTGAAACGGATAGGGGTCTGGGTTTATGAACCCAGTGGAATTTGTGTTGTTCCGGACTCTAAATCTGCAATCAAAAATCAAAACCGATTGGTTTGTGTCTGGGTTTGGTGTTCCAACTTCATGAAACCCCGGGTTTGGATCCCCAATCTCGGGCGCTGTTCATCGGGTCTAACAACTTGATTCATAGCGGTTTTGATCCTATATCTCGTGAAGCCCGGTTTGGAGCCTCCGTTTCACCCCACCATCAAAACCCGATCCGCCTTCTTAGGGGATCCGGGAGTTGAACGATCCGGTTTGGATTAGGTTTCTTGTTTGGAATGGGTTCTCGGTTCCGAGAAGTTTCAATTCTAACCGATGCTTCGTGTTTGCAGATGTTGTTGATTTCATTGAGTGAGTTGTGGGAGCCCGACACCGTTAAGGTCTAAAGATTGGTTTGTGGAATCGGGCACTTGATTTTGGTATCAACATTTGTCCCCCCAAGTTCGGCCTTAAAAGGAACTTTAGGTTGGAACCTTTCAATTCCCGAGTTTCGAAAACCCGGATCCAATCTCTAGAAACCATAAGTGTGTGGGAATCCCTTGAAGATTGAGTTGAAATTGACAAATCACATTTTCTCACCAACTAAGGATGAGATGCACAATTTTTGGAATATAAAAAAATAATTAAATGTTATAGACGGAGAAAAAAAATCATTAAAATGATTTACTAGTCCACTTAATGTCAATCATCATCTCATCAATTGATCATCATGTCTTTCATCTCCTTTATTCTCTTTCTGTATATGCATAATGTATGGGGTCCTGCCGTCATTGGCATGATAATGGAGAGGATGCTGTTTACTTATCATTCCAACATTGTTCATCGTTTTTTTGCTGTTAAGTTGGAAATCAAGATGATGTTATTACAAAGACATTGGCATTTATCGGTGTCTAAGAAAATCATACTTATCTCCCCGGTTTGTATGGAACCTAAATCACAGTCCCTCAATTTACTTCTGTTCCTCGGTTTCTTTCAGTTGGTTTCCTTTAGTTCCCCGACATGGGTTTTGGAGATTCCATCATTGGACGACCTCTTCAAACCTGGGTTTCGTCTCAGAGACCCCTTCAGGTTTCGTCTCACAGATCCCTTCCGGTTTCGTCCCCCAAGGCCCTTTCGGGTTTCGTGGAACCCTCACATTTTTCCTTACCTTGAGTTTTATGAAATCCGCTCATGTTAGTCCCAAAGTCTCCATTGGATTCCATGAAACCCTCACGGGTTTCGTCTTGCAGAGACTCCTTTGGGTTTCCTGAAACCCACTCACACGTTTCGTCTCCCAAAGGCTACTTCATTTTTCGTGAAACCCTCACAAGTTTAGCCTCCAAGAGATTTCTTTGGTCACACAACCTCAGAACCTTCCACTTGATTTCCCTTTAAGATAGTTTAATTCACTTTCTAATCTTTCACGTCCACGATTCCAAAAGTTTATAAGGACAGATTTTAGTTCAGATTTTAATTAGTCTCGAACTCATTACTCGTGACCCACTATATTTACGACTCTAAAATACTGTGACTTTTAGACTTGTAGTGATTAACTTTTCCTTTACAAATTTAAACATGCTAAGTAAAAGAACAGGGCTCAAAGACACCTTCTGAGTCTTGAGCCCCCTCTCTCATCATACGAAGAAGCTCTTTCACCTTCCTTTCTAGATCTCTGATTTCTCAAGGGGGGTTTCAGGCTTCTCTTCCTCTCAAGCCCTGCTCCTGAGACCGTCTTGTTGAAACTTTGGAGTTGATGAGGCTCCTAAGGTTCACTTCAGAGCATTGATCTGACTCGCCTTGTCCTTCGACCAACACCAGGTTTCGATCTTCCACCAATACCCGATTTTGGTTCATCTGATATCGGAGGTTTCCAGGTGGTGGAGCATAGCGAGGGGGAATCCTCAAGTCGAGTACCAGGTTGGTGTTCCATTTGGTAGGTCTTGCCCCTTGAGGGGTAGCCTTTCCTTTATGAGGTCGGTTATTGTTCTCATAAAGGTAGCAATCTGATTCTCCATTTAAGCCTCGAGTGTAGCTAGCATCTCTGTTGTAACCAAGCTCTGTTGCGCTCGGGGTCCTTGAGCCTCTTCATCCCGACCTATCACTACCCCAGTCATGTTTGTAGGTCGAGGTGGGAGATCGAGTTGGTTAGTATTCTGGGTCTGTTCGGGATTAGTGTTGTAGCTCTTTCGAGTCATCAAACCGGGGCTCCATGATGGACGCTAAAATATTTGTGTGAAAACGGGTAGGAGACCTACGTTTGTGAGCCCAGATATTTATGAGGTGGAGTTTATGTTGTTGGGTCATGATTTGGACTCTAAGCCTGCAATCACATCAAGAAAGAACATAGCGGTTAGTCGGGTCCGAGGAGGTTTTCTCGGGAACCAGCTCTAATGCTTAAGTCAGTAAGGAGTAAATATTATCCAACTAGAGACTCCAAAGTTGGATCCAGAGAGACTATCTTTTGTGGTTGTAAAATGAAGGTATTTAAAAGATACCGTTGATCCTTGTATGGTTGACATCTATCATCTCCTTCGAAGGTTGATGACTTAGTCATTCGCAACGTGTCATCTGTCCCTCCTTCATGGGCTCTTGGTTTGATGTGTTGTACCTTGTTTTGGGCCTCTAACCCAATATCGCATGTTAGTTTTGTTAAAAAACGATCCGATTTGATTGTAATTTTGAAATAGTTTTGATCATCGGATAGTGACAATTTTGGGTTCGTTGAAAACTTCGTTTCAAACTTGATTATCATAGTACGTTAAAGTTCCAAAAATCAATTTCAGATGAATCACAAATCAAAGCTCAAAATATAGCTCGTATGGAAAATGGAAAGAAAGCTGATGTGTAGCTCATGTGGTGTATGCTTATCCACATTGGAATTCTTATAGTGTATGATGTACCTTATAAGAAGGATGAGTGGAAAAGGGGTTGGGGTTCTAAAAGGTATCCAATTTTATGACAGGAGGAGAGCCTTAAACACACACGCGCGTTTCGACTCGGCTCTATTCGATCGGTCGCACGGATTCATTAAAAAAAATAAAATATTTTATGTTTAAAGTTGGGGTTCTAAGGGGTACCCAATTGTGTGACAGGAGGATAGTCTAGGTGAGCTTTAAACACACACGGGCGCTTCGACCCGGCTCTATTCGCTCGGTCGCACAAGTTCATTAAAAAATAAAAATATTTTATGTTTAAAGTTGGATTAACATTTTTTTGGATCGTTGGTTTGCTTTATCTAAACGTTGGACAGTTGTCCAGTTCAGCAGAATAGTTAGACATGTCGCCCTGTCCCATGCGCTATGTGTCATCACTAACCCCCTCTGTTTTGTCTATACAAGCAGCCCTCCAGAACCTTGTTTCCACTCATTCTATTATCGTCCTTTCCTTTCTCTTCCCCAAGAAACAATCCTTCTGCACACTGAAACTTTGCATTAGAATACTCCCATTGTGTCTGTCCGATCTCGTCGGTCGAGAGGGTTTGAAACACTCGTTGGTACATCGCTCTTCTTCGTTGTAGTGTTACATTACAGAAGCAGTCATCGTTGTATGTTAGGAGACGATCATCAAAAAACCGTAAGCATCAGTAGAGGGACGATAACATCTTAAGGACAAAGCGACATTCCTTGCCTCGACGACATCCCTAACCTACTAATAAGTTTTGATACCAACAGAATCCATGTTTATATCATTGATTGATTGAGGAGATTGGGGAGAAGATATATATGCTGACAGACCCCGAAAATGTAATGCGAAACTGAAACATAAAAGGTGGAGGGATGATAGAGAAGCAAACCAATAATGGTAGATATGCATATGTCAATCTGCAGAGGCACTCACATGTAAGTATAAGTCTTGAGTAGAGACAAACAGCCTTCATGTGCTCTCTTCAACATCTGTGGTCTCTTCATGTGCATGCCTCTTTCTCTATCTGATGGCAAATATCTTAAATTGAGAATAAACTTATTCGGAAATTTATTTTGGGAATTTTTTTAAAAAAATTTGATTTATTTTAGAAAAAAATACCCTCTTACTCGTTTTTAACCTTATACGTAATTTTCAACGTTGTCTTTTGCATGAAATAGTCTATCATCAACTTTTCTCTAATATTTTTGAGGTTGTACCAGAAAAGAAATTCTCCTATGAATACCTGCACATTTATTATTGGCCATGTTTGTGCTAAATAATATTCCCCGTAACTTTACTCTGCAAGGAGCTTCGTAGAGCTCATTCGAAAAGGTTATTACGTGCATCCAAAGGATTTGAAGCAGAGTGTTTGAGTGATCGGTTCAGATATAGGCGATTTAGAAATCTTTAAAGGCCAAAATTGCAACCAAGATTACACAGTTGAGATGATTGTTGCGTCCACCCGAATTTGAAGCGTTGTCGGGAAAATGGCATTTAGGTTCTCAATGGCACACTAATATTATTAATTAGACCAGTTTTCCAACTTGTCATGAACTGGATGATAGTTTTCTTGGGCACCTCGAGACGTTTGTTCAATATCAATAGATCTTGTCTTGAATACAACAACTTAGATATTTCTGTCAATGATAGAGAGATCTTTTCTTGAATGTATCCGTAAAATAGAGAAATATGCTTGAAATTTGAGAAATAGACTTACATGTATCTTGATAAAATAAGCGAATTTCAGATAGAGAATAATCAAATTGGACATTGCATACAATTTGTAATCAATTGCTTGGTTACATGATTGAAAGTTCAATATAAGACACATTAACAATCGCTTGCAAGGAATGAAACCGCTGTCCAAGAAAGCGGTACATCACCATTGATCAACACAACCCGAATTGAACAAGAACAGAAAGTTTTAACACACAATTCAGAAATAACGAAGAAGATAGATCAGGAAAAATGATAACAAACTGAAGACTTGACATCCTCTCATGTCGGACTTCATCGTGGCCGCCTTCATCGACAATTTAAGCTAGTTATAGCCATCCTGCAACAAACATCAGAATCACATTCAGTGATTAATAGCAAGTGTAACGCAATGCTAACATGTATGATCCGTTAAAGTATAAGTTATGTTTTTTTTTTTTTTTTTTGTAATGTCAGACCTGTTAGCACTTCGCAGTTATATTTATTCCGTATTATCACCACCCAGATAAACCGAACAATCTTGTTTGGTATCGACGAGATTATATGAGTAGTAACCTTTTTTAAATTGTGCATGTGAAGCCAGGTGGAGGAGTCTTCCCACAAGTGAGGAGCAATTGAAGAGCAAGAGGCACAAAAATATTCAGATTCAGCAACTTAATCTTCAGAGTTGTGCACAGACACACAGCGGCCTCAAGCTCAAGCAGGCCACCAAGCACTGGGCAGCACTCATTCACGACTGGATCACCAAGCCCGATATGGACCAGCCCGCCAAGCAAGTCCACACAGGCCCCTAATTTCAAACTATCAACTGGACAAGTTGCCGCCGTCGGAGGGGCCGGCGTCACAGGCGTCACCGGTGGCGACGGACACGGCTTGGGGGTCGCCGGAGGTCCGATCACCGGGGGGACGGTGATCGGAGGGACGGTGACCGGAGGTAGGGTGATCGGAGGCTTGACGACGGGCGGCAATGTGATTGGAGGGAGGGTGATCGGAGGCTTGACGACGGGCGGCAATGTGATTGGAGGGAGGGTGATCGGAGGCTTGACGACGGGAGGGACGGTGATCGGGGGTTTTAGGATTGGCGGCACCCTGATCGGAGGGATGGAAATGGGTGGCTTTGGGAGGATAATGGGCTTGCCACGTTTGTGGTCCTTGGGGTGTTTGTGGACCGGCGCGGGCTTGCCGCAGTATGGGCAGCCCAAAATGGGAGTGGCCATTGAGACTACGATCATGGAAATTATGACAAGGGCTGAGGCCTTGGTGGTGGAATCCATGGCGGCCGGCGGCGGTGGCAGTGGCAGCGACGACGGTGGTGGTGGAGGTGGTGGTGGTGGTGGTGATGGAGGTGAAGTGTGTGAGTTAGTGTATCAAGTGGTGTGGATGTTATATAGGGAGTGTGAGAGTGTAAGAATTGTGAGATGGATGAGGAAAAGGTTGTCTCGTGAACTAATGAGATGGAAATGTGCCAAGAGGTGAATGACAAAAGAATCAAGTGTGCTAATTAGCAATGTTGAATCTACGCCTCCCTTTCAACCCTTAATAATTTATTGCATTGTTATGTAACAAGTACTTAACCCGATTTATAATATTATTTTTGTAATTTATATTATGTAAGTAGATATGACGATTACATATATTTATTTAAATCATATTGAAAATCTTAAAGATTAAGGCATTTTATGTCGTGATGATTTGACTAATTAAGTAGCTATCGTCTTCTAAGGATATTAGAGTAATAAAATAATCATGACAATGAAAAAACATGTACTAAGAGATAATACATGATCATTGCAATTAAAGACATCAAATAAAAATCATAATATGAAGTGATTTAATTAACATAATTTGTACATAAATTGAACATGAAACACTAAATCAAACTTAAAAATCACATTTAAGACACAATGTTGTGGATGACCAAAATGATAAAATCGATCCCAATACTCCATTTCAAAATCTTCGTCAGTTATATAACATCATTCAGTTATTAGGATTCATAGATGGATTAAAAAAAGGAGAAAATAGATGGATTCATAGATGTTTCTGGTAGCTAAGGGGTTTATTAGATAGATATGGATATGACTGATGATGCACACCTAACATTAAGTGTAAGAGGTTAATTAACCACTATTTATGGATCGTCTATTTGAAAAATGGATGTCTCGATTAGAATAAAAATCTCACTCTTCCCCTAAAAAAAGTAAAGGATGTAATAATTATATCAACTATAAAGATTAAAGGATGAACATGAGCAAATCTCACCCTTTCTCTGAAAAGAAAGAGGTTGTAATAATTACATCTGCTATTCTTTGGTGAGAAAATGTAAGATTTTCGTTTTAATCCAGCCGTTCATTTTCAGATAGGCGGTCCATAAATATTAGATAGTTAACCCTTTACAGTCAACGTTAGCTGTGGATCTTTTTCATATTTGAAAAATGAAAGGCTCCATTAAAATGAAAATCTCACCAAACTTGATGGATCATTTCCCTTATTAGATGGATGTGGAATAAATAGTTGTAATAAATATATGGCCAATCAAACTTTGATATCAAGAAACTCAAACCTAACATTATATATTTATAATAGATTAGAAATGAAGTTATGTTTTTCAAAAAAGATAAAAAAATGAAGTTATGAAATTCATCAATTATATTTAAAATAATTAAGTTAATGTTTCATCTTAGTAGAAATTAAAATAAACATTAAAATACTATTAAAATAATATATATAATAGAGAGAATTACGGAGAAGTGCTATAAAAAGTGATTTATTACCAATTTGTGCAATCTTATTTTATTCAATCACCGAAAAATTATAAGCTCAAATATTACCCAAATATTTCATAAGTCAATTACATTTATAACGATTCTTATAATAAAAAAAATATATTAATATATGAACCATAATCCTAATCTTTTCATCCTAATAATCGCAGTCTTCAATGCAGCCGCCGTCACATTGTCATCGCAGTTGATTGAGATGATTGTTCGTTAGACAATTAAATGTATGTTATACAACCACAAAATTAGGTAAATATTACCTTTTATGTTAGAGTTATGTAGAAATCATAACTATAGATTTTGATTAAATTAGACAAAAGAAATACAAAATGCTATGGTTCCAATATTCTCTTTATGGTTAGGAGTAGTGTACTGGCATCCTCTGCCCATGGTGGCCTATATAACCGTCACTTCAAAACAGCATGATCTAGCCACTAGTTATGATCATCAGTGAACATGTTTATTTACTCAGACAAAAAAACAACTAACGTTACGTCATGATATAATCAAATTTAGGTATGTATTTAAAATTATTAGTTGAGATTAAAATATAAAAATATGTGTTTTGAGGTTTGGACAAAGTCGATGATAATGAATCTCTTATTTATTAAAATCTCATTTCAAAATATATCTTTATATCATGTTTTAATTTTGATGGTTAATTTTTAATAAAAAAAAATGCTATCCGTTAAGCCCAATTAATTAATAAGAAATGATGGGCAAAACACATTATCACCCGCTAAGTTTTGCATGTGATCAATTGGCCGCTTTGAAAATTGAAGTACTGTATCATTTAATGTCTTTGTATTCTTCCTCGTTTTCACTTTTCAAGTGTATCAGAAACATTGATGAAACATTCCTATGTATACATAAATTGTATATCGAGATGTCTGATTAGATGTCACATTCATAAATCATTTTTTCCCGTAAGCATCAACCCCATGTATCATACACACCATGAGAATCGTTCACAAGTTATTTCGATTCTTTCGGAGTGAATTTCTGGACATAATATACATAGTTTTGGTTGTAAAACATATGTAAAAAAGTTAGACAATCGTGGGAGTGACAACTGACAGTTGCATCATATGCACACCACACTGCACGTTAGTCCGTGAGGCAAAAGGCCAATGAAGAGCTAGCTGGAGCTCTGCAAATCAGCCATGCTCTTCCCTTTGTTGTTATTCTCTCCTTCGAGTCCGTGAATGAGTCCCATTGGCTTTGCGTCTGACATCAATCTTGTTGTCGACTGATCATTGGCCCATGCTCGCTCCTTGGGTTTCGGTGCGGCCTATCGTGGCCCTTCATTCTTTGATCCAAGATTAGGAGATGATTAGTTGATGATTGGTTTTATAAGATGATCATCATGCCAAATGGCTCACTGATGCATATGTTTTAGCCGCATGGGTCACTCTTACAAATGGCAGTCAGTCGAACATTATGAAACAGTTTTTCCTTCGACCGTTACTCCTATCGAACTAATCTTTTGGGATGGAACTCATTCCTTAGGTTTGAACGTTGACATTGGTTTTTCTTATCGATGGAGGTCTGAGTATAATGTCATGTAGAGTCCAAAGACACACCACGATAAATCACGTGGTGGGAACCTCATCGCGTAGAATCACTCAAACCTGTAACCTCTTCATCTCATCTCATCTCATCTCAATTGTATGATCAAAGTGGATTAGGCATGAAAGCAGAACCACCGAATGAGCATGTCGAGAGTACGTCAAAAATCACAGGATTGCTTCTGGGGCCATTCACAGCAAAGACTCAGCCATTGGTACAGCTGAAGTTGACCATAGAGATTCTGTGTCAAATACTGTCAAAATGAACATAGAGCCGATAGCAGAGGACAAAATCTCCTCACTGGGCAATATTTGTCTCGCTCTGGAACCCGCATGGACTTGTTACAGTATGTTTCGGCCGTGAGTACCTTAAGGGTCCTCACGCGGCAGGGTACGATAGCGTCGTATCACATGACAAGTGCAACTATTAGCTTGCAGTAGTAACACTGAAGTGAACATGAAATTGACTAATGGACTACACACTCTGCGTGATGAAACCCCAAGCACATTTTGCCCAAGAATACTAACAACTTCTTAAGTAATCCCTCTAGGGAGGACACAATGTACCTAGGAAATGCAGGATGAAAAATTGTTCAGGATACATAGATATAAGCTGGACGATATCATTCTTCTACATACAAAGACAAGTAACAAGCTAAAAACGTACAGTTAGACATCCAGTGGATACACTGCTAAGTATCTGCGTATATCATATATCCGGTTGATACTCCAAAGGTTCGGTGCCTTTAACAAAGCTGGACACATTTGCATATTGTCCAATTGATCCCGAAACGTTGAATACCATAACAAGTATATGCATAAATGCATACATTCTACGACTGATACTAGCCATTGGGAATCAGGGATCCGGAGTATCGATTCGACAGCTGCGCATTCACGGCTATGCAATGACCTTCATGACGTAGATTTTGAGAGTTCACATCATTCCCAACAGTCATGAATGTAGAAGATTACGCACCAATGGATCGGACACACCTACTAGGATAATAGAAGATACCACAATAATGCAACCAGCTCTCAGGAACATAAGCCCATATGAAATACATGACTGTTACAAAGGAATAGTACTTCAGTAAGTTTTCCCTGTGCAGTCGATCTAGCAGAATAACTGATCAGGAACATAGAATATACAGAAACAGACAGCATCCCAACCATCGAAGCAGAACAAAAAAACTTACCAAAGACTATTAACATGATGTTACTAATAGGATATACGGTATTCTGTATCTTGTATTCTGTATTGATTATATATATATATATATATGTTTGAATGACATCGTTGGATGTCAAGCTTTCCTTGCATATGGTATCAGAGCGGGATTGAACACATTCCCTCTCTTCTTCTATTCCATACCTAAAACCACCACAAAACACTATCGCCGCCGCCGTCGCCCGATCTGTTCCTTCAATCTCTAATCCAGAAGTCTTCTCCTTCAATCTCGAAGTCTTCTCGCTGTTCGTGGCTGTGCTCTTTCAATCCCGAAGTCACAGTACGGTTCCGCATCTCAGGCATTTCTTCCCAGATCTGCTCGCCTTCGGACCGTTCCAGATCTTCCGCATCTTGGTTCAGATCTTCGGCGTTTCTTGGTTCAGATCTCCCAGTTTCGTCTCCTCTCCTTGGTTTTCCATCTCCGGCTTCCATCTCTCCTTGTTTCTTCGCAGCTCGAGTCTCCGGATTTTGGTAGCCTTCGGTTTCTTCGCAGTCTCTCGGCTTCGCAAGTAGAGGCAGTCTTCAGTTTTGCGCCTCTAATCTCAGCTCTGCTGATTTCGGTAGATTTGTTCGGCTTTGTGATTTGTTCAGTTTTGTGCATTAGATTTGTGCTTGTTTGTGCTTCGGTCTTCAGAAAGCAGTTTGTGCGATTTGTGCACAACTTTGTGATTTGTGGCTTCAGATTTGCTTGTTTGTGCGATTTGTGCAATCAATCGTCTTCAGATTTATCTGTTTGTTGTGAGGGTTTCGAGCAATCTTTGCCTGCTGCCTCAGTGATTCAGTAACAACGACAGCAGGACAAAGCAGTTACAGTTATGACTTCATCTTCTTCCTTGACTTGAGTAGCTTTCATGGCGGTAACTTCGTTTGTGGCTACCTCCTGGCCCCTACTTTCTTCTCCGGCCCGCACCACAACACTGTAGTCGGGTTTTCACCCGTCACAGATCACTTCTCAACGGATCTACACGGATCAGATCATGCCGCCTCCCTCCTCGACGGTCTTTGCTGCTACATCGGAGGGGTTTTCTCCTCAGTTTTATCATTCCAGTTTTTCCGTTGCACCTCTTATTCCGAATGTGAGTTATACTCCACCGCCAGTTAAATCGGTGGTCACAATAACTCTTTCGGTTGTCGAAGATTATTTTGTTTGACGTGCACAAATGGAATCATTCCTCTTGTCCTATGGCTTCATTGGTTTTGTGGACAAATCATGCACCTTCTTCAGGCATCGTCTGCACCGGTTCTTAATCCGGATTATTTCCAGTGGCAACGGATTGATCATATTGTTCGATCTTGGATAATTACTACTCTTTCACGTGATATATTGGTGGAGGTATTGAATCTCAAACTTGTTCGTGAGATTAGGGATAGACTCCATCACCGTTTCATGTTAGTCTGCATGGCTAGGTCAATGGAATTAAAGCGGAAGTTGACATTCCTTCGCAAGGCTTCGTCGGATTCTATGGAGAAGTATCTATGTGACATCAAAATCCTTGCGGATTCATTGGTTGTAATCAATTCAATCGTTTCTAACGCTGATTTGATTGAGCACACTTTGATGGGTCTTGGTACGGAATATGAATCGCTTATTGTGGTGGTTATGAACACCCCGATTGCTCCTTCGTTCGATGACATTCGATCGAAACTTCTTCTTCACGAGCAGCGTTTAAAATTCCTCAGTTCTGTAGATCTTCCGCAGCACCAGACTTTTGCGGCTGCCCCTCTCTCATCCGGAGGGCGTGGTAGATTCCAGGGTGGTGGTTCGGGTGGTCGTTCTTCTCACCCACAGTCACGACGCGGATCTTTTTCGGGTCAGGCTTCCAGACCTTCGAAAGGCATACTTGGCGACCGTTCGACGTCGGTCCCCGACCGATCAGGTATGGCATCTTGCTCTTCTTCCATTTGTTCGATGTCTACTGTTACCTCTCCACTTTATTCTACTAACCCGGTTGGTTCACGTGTAGTACCCTCCGTCGGTTTGTCGCATAACAATGTTGTCTGTCAAATCTGTTACCAAACTGGTCATCCTACTTCTACTTGTCCCTCTTGCTATGCTCCTCACTTTGTCCAGGCTTTTGCTATCGGTCTTACAAGTGGATCAAACGAGATTGTATGGTACCCGGATTCGGGTGTATCATCTCATATGACCAACACTGATGATAATTTACTTTCTAAATCTACCTATATTGGTCGATCTCATGTTTTGGTTGCAAATGGCTCCAAGGTTTCTATTATTCATGTTGGGCAATCTCGTCTGTTTACCTTATAAAAATCTCTTACCTTTTCCAATGTCTTATATGTCCCCACATTGTAATCTAATTTATTATCTGTTCAACGTCTTTGTGAAAATAATGATTGTACTGTCATATTCACTAAAGATGTTGTTTCTGTGAAGGATATTTGAACGGGTCAAACACTCCTTCAGGGCCCCAGTAAAGGTTGTGTCTACCCCCTTTCCATTGCCACTGCCTCCCCTCCGCTAGTATCGCGTACATCTCAGTCTATTGCTCTTACTGTGTCCGTTGCCCCTTTTGAGTACAAGAGCAGGTGGGCTAGGTATTAACTTGACAGCTGCTGATACTGTCATATTCTACGAAAGCGATTGGAACCCTACCTTAGATTTGCAAGCGATAGATAGAGCTCACCGTCTTGGTCAGACAAAAGATGTGAGTATTCTCCCATGTTGCTTGTCAGTGCTGTAGATGGCTTTGGTGACTATTATGTACTCCTTCCGTCCTAAATAAATTACTATGTATTGATTTGGCACGATTATTAAAATATTCATTGACTTTATATAATTTTATCTTAGTGTCCTTGTGAGTGGGGAAAAAATGTTAGTGGGTAGAGAGAGGAAAAATAATGAAAGAAAAGATGATAGTGATATAAAGTATGGGTGTTTTGGAACTTTTAGTATCCTAAACTTGACTTATATAGAAGTGTTGTAGTCTATGTGGAACGTACATTTTTAGTAATGTGTCACAAATTATCTGGGATGAAGGGAGTATATGAATTTCTGGGTTGTGCGATATTTGGTTCAAACAAATGTGGATACTTCTTAGACAAAGTTTGATAGATATTCCCCGCTCCATTTGATACTGGATACTCAATAGTCTGCGCTGTAAGGATTGACCAGCTATCCTGTTCATTTCGCAAGATGACATGCACTGCGCAAAATAAAGGGAGACTAGTCACATCTCTTTGAAGCATTGAACAGTTTGCATTTAGTTAGTCCATTAACTTTACTGGCAGACTCGATCACTATGGATCATCCACTCTTCATAAACTTAGGAGTAATAATAAACATGTTGTCTTTTCTGATATATTTATGCATAATTGCATCTCTTGTCGTTTGGGCAAGTCTCAACGTTTACCGTTTGAACCTGTATTATATAAAGCAACTTCTTCTTTGTTCTTAATTCATTCTGATACTTGGCAGTCCCCTGTTGTATCCAATCTTGGTTTTCGTTATTATGTTTCATTTGTGGATGATTTTATTAGATTTGTGTGGATTTATCTAATGAATCAAAAATCAGAATTTTACACTAATTTCTTAAATTTTAAAAAAATGGCTGAAAATATTTTCGATTGTAAAATTAAAATATTTCAAAGAGATGGTGGTGATGAATTTGATAACACTTCGGCTAAACAATATTTTTTGGAGCATGGTATATTATTTCAAAAATCTTGTCCGGACACCCCAGAGCAAAATGATGTGGTTGAGCGTAAACATCGTCATATCATTGAAATGGTCCGTGTTTTCCTCATTCAGGCTCGGCTTCCCTCTCATTTTTGGGTGGACGCGGCCTACACCACCACATCATTAATCGTCTTCCAACTCCTCTTTTGAAAAACATTTCCCCATATGAAAAATTCTTTGGTTATCGTCCTTATTACGTCTTTTTACGTGTGTTTAGGTCTCGATGTTTTCCAAATTTCTTTACTTTTCCCTCCAACAAATTATCTTCTCGTTCGGTCAAATGCGTTTTTATTGGCTCTGTCTCATATTATAAAGGTTATCATTGTCTCGATCCTAAAACCGGTCGGGTTCATATTAGTCAACACGTTCACTTCCATGAAGACGTGTTTCCTTATATGGATCTTTTTCCTTCCCAAATCACTCTACCCGATATCACTACCGATTCATTTTTGCCCCTTAATCCGTCCCCTAACCCAACCCCTCCCTCACCCCCCTTGTCGTCCCCGGTCGATTCTCTCAACCATACGGATGACCCTACCCCAATCATGTCCACTCCAGTTTCTCCTTTGCCTTTTCCGTCTCCCCCACTGTCGACGGTCAATTCTCCACCGATCGTTGGTCATCCTCCCTGTCCCAGTCCTCTCGTTTCCTCGGTTTGTCCTGTCCTGGCTCCACCTATTCCTTCTCTGGTCTCGGTCCATCCCATGCAAACGAGGTTGAAATCCGGTATTTCTAAACCCCGTACTGTTTTGTCCCTTAACACCACCAGCCTCATTCTCGAGCCTTCCTCCTACTCCAAAGCATCCAAAGATTCAGCTTGGCAACAAGCTATGATAGACGAGTTTAATGTCTAATGGATAATCATACTTGGACCTTGGTTCCCCATCCTGTAACCAAAAATGTGGTCGGTTGTCGGTGGATTTATAAAATAAAGTACAATTCTGATGGTTCTATGGAACGCTACAATGCTTGTTTGGTCGCCTTAGGTAACCAACTACTGTGCGCCTGGTTCTCTCTTTGGCTGTCTCGTTTCAAAGGGTTGTTCGTCAGTTAGATGTCAAAAATGCATTCCTTCATGGTCACTTAACTGAGGAGGTTTACATGCGACAATCTTCCGGTTTCATACATCCCATCCTCTCTTCTTATGTGTGTCGTCTGCATAAGGCCCTGTATGGTCTTCGACAGGCTCCTCGTGCCTGGTTCCATCGGTTTAGCAGTTTTCTTCTTCGGAGTGGCTTCACACAGGTTAAATCCGACAGCTCCATGTTTGTATATCGTCGTCATTCCCAAGTCATTACCCTGTTTCTCTATGTTGATGGCATCGTTGTCACCGGCAGTTCTCATACACTTTTGTCCTTATTCATCTCGGTTCTATCCTCGGAGTTTGCTATGAAGGATCTTAGGGACATTCACTATTTCTTGGGTATTCAAGTGCACCGTACTCGTACGGGTCTCTTTCTGTCTCAAGAAAAGTATATCCTTCATTTGCTTCGTCGGTTCGGTTTACACACCCTAAAATCGACCCGCTCACCCCACGCTTCTCGAACCTCCCTTTCCTCCACCGATGGTGTTTTACTCTCTGATCCAACCGAGTTTCGTAGTCTAGTGGGTGCGTTACACTATTTATCTATGACTCGGCCTGATATAGCATATACCGTATATTTGGTCTCTCGGTTTATGCAGACACCGCGTATGCCTCATTTGTTTGCTGTTCAGCGCATTTACAGATATTTGCAGGGTACTTCGTCCTTTGGTATCTCCCTTCGACCCTCGGATCTCTCCCTTTTAGTGGCTTATTCAGACGCGGATTGGGCCGGCTGTCCGGATAGTGCATGTTCCACTACCAGTTTCGCAATTTACTTAGGGTCTAATTTGATATCTTGGCAAGCCAAAAAGCAGCCTACCGTCTCTAAATCCTCCACAGAAGCCGAACACAGGATGGTTGCATATACGGTTGCTGATACACTTTGGATCCGTCCCTTGTTGGCCGAGCTCGGTTTTCCTCTTGTCAAGCCCGTCCGGTTATTCTGTGATAATGTTTCGGCTTCGTATCTCGCCCTGAACCCGGTCTTTCATGCACGTAGTAAACATGTGGCAGTTGATTATCATTTTATTCGGGAGCGGGTCTCTCATGGAGATTTGATCGTTCGCTATGTTCCCACTCATCTTCAGCTTGTCGACCTTTTTACTAAGGTTTTATCTTCGGATCGATTTGAGTTTCTTCGTTCCAATTTGGGCGTTGATCCCCCGCACAAATTGAGGAGGGTAATAGGATATACGGTATTCTGTATCTTGTATTCTGTATTGATTATATATATGTTAGAATGGCATCGTTGGATGTCAAGCTTTCCTTGCATAGTTACATGGTTACACAAAGGTAAACATCATTGGTTTTTCCATAATACAACAATGCCAAGAGGAAGGCAAGTAATGAAGGACATCAAAATAGAATGTGTTGTCAAGATAACTAGACAATGTAGACATTAAACACTTCAATAGGTCCCAAAATATTGGTAATACAAATACACCATTTCCTGCTGTAGTTCCTTATCCTGTCAACAGAACAGATCATTGTTCCAAGAGTTAGCCTAAACTTCGGCTTCTTAAATCTTCTGAACTCAAACGATGAAGTGCAAGTAACAAAACAAGTCTTAGTGGTGATACCCGTGGCTTTCAGACAAAGCCAGCATAAACTACCCCAAAAGACTACAGGATGAGAATGTCCCATTGATTGGGCAGTCATATGAAAAATGGTTTTCTGACTACATATTCCATTTTTGATAGAAGTAACCTCTGTCTCCATGGTAAGTTGGTGAATAAATTTTCTACCATAGACCATGGTCTAATAACAAGTAGTTATTTTTCAAATGTACTCAAGAAAAAAAAGTCGATTAGAGAGATGGAGGAAATGAGAATACATTAAAGCCTTTGATGACCCACTAGGTTAACTTATGAATTATGAACTATTCATCCATGAAACAGAACTCAATCGGATCGAATTCAGATCTCCAATACAATACAAGTATATTATTTGTACACGAATCATTAAAAAAACATGATGGTGTGTACCTGTAGCAACAACAGTAGTAATCGAACCTACGAATCCATACACTTCAGCAGGCTTTGGACCATGCTCTCCCGACACACCAAATCCCGAACCCTTGTCGTCCGGTTCGAGGAAGGAAATGGAACCCGTCCTCTTCCTCGACAAGCTAAGACTCTTCTAGGGCTACTCACAGAACACAAGTCCGTCATCCTGCACAGAATCGGAAAATCCTTTCACAAGAGTACTGCAAACAAGTCCCCAGATAATCCTGTCAATTAACAAAGTCTGAGAGCTCAAAAATAGGTAATCTTATCTCGATGTAGCAACAGAGAGACTGTTTCCAATCTCGAAGAGTCAAATGATTATAGTTTCAATTTTGAAGTACCATGCCATTATCAATGACAACACCCCTCCATCTCTCTCATACTCACAACAATTCAACCACTAATCCTCGCTGATATCCTCTCATCAACCGATCATTAGTTCATTTACTACACATCTACACCGTAAATTTCTGTGAATCGAAACATCAAGCGATAACCCTAACAGGAATGGATCAGTTATCAAGAATCACCAGATGATGAGTGAATGATTCGCAGGCGAATTGCTCACCTAACCGATGATTCCAGCGACTGAATCTGAAGAAATCGAAGGTAGAATGGCACTCCTTGTTGCCGGTGACGGGAACGCCGGTGAGTTCCGAGCTCCCACGTGTTTAATGTTTGACGATGAAAGTTTCAAGACATATCGTAATAGCTTCATCGTTTGTGTGATTCGATGAACTTTAGTGTTCATTTGACACATATCGGAGTTTGTTATTTTCTCTTATCCAAAATGATTATGATAAGTTGATTGTGCGGATTTGTTGTGCTCAAATTTGATTCGTCGAGATGATGAAATATTATTTTTTTATAAAATTATTATAAAATATTAATGATAATTTAAGTTATACAATATAATCTGACGTCGATGACATAATTTTCAAACGCCTTTACGCAATTCTTCAAAATACGTATTGAATAATATTGAAAATGAAAACATTATAATTATTTTGAGATAGAAAGAGTACTATAATAGATTGAAAAATATATGATAGTGTAAAGTGTAGGGGTTATATAGGGACAAAATATACCTAATTGGATTAAAGACATATTATCCTATTAAAACTTCATAATTTCATATTATCCTTTAAAACTTACAATATGGATAGTTTATCCCCTTTGTTCAAAAATTATCAAAAAAACATAATCTGAAATGATTCCAATAACCCTTCATCTTTTTTTTTTTTAAAGAAACATAAACATAAACAATTGATATGAACGTCAAATTAAAAAAAAAAGTAATTTAGTGTATCTAATTTTGAATTTAACAAATAACATTTTCACTCCAAATTTTGAACCTTGTACGACACTGTTATTTCCTAATCGACACTAACACTCTTAAATAAAAACTCAAAAACCAATCAAATCTATTATTCCAACCAAATCAGTTGAAGTTAAATAATTTGAACCAAGCAAAAAAAGAAGCTCATATAAAAAAGCTGCATTTTTTTTTATTTCTTGTTGGTTAGCTGATGGTTTAAATTTAGTTTAAATATTATAAGATTAAAAGATACTTTGGTCATTTCAGATTATATTCCCAAATTGGTTTTTTAGGAAGAGGATAAATTGTCATATCACAAATTTTAAAAGGGTAATATGAAAATTTGAAGTTTGAAAGTAGTAGTATGAAATTATGTAAATTTTAAGAGGATAATATGTCTTTGACCTTACGCAATTTTATCCCTGAACAGCTATACCATGCAACCGACGGAAAAATGAAAGAAAGAAAAGAATAAATGAGTTCTGGTTATAGGAAATGCTTCAAGAGTCGAGACTATTATGAGAATAGAAAAACGGCACAGCTAAACAGATACAACTTCTATCCAAATAGGCGTAGAATCAAGCTCCATATGTACGACAGAAAAACATGTAAAAGGCCAAACATGTAACAATACATGAAGTGACAATCACCAGCTAAAGAATCGTTACAATGAATAGTTACATATATGCTAACAGATGCCAACTTCAAGATGCATTATTTCTCGCAAATACAATGCTGACGAAAAAATCAACCATGCATCTCATCAAGTCACGAAGTACAAGAATACAAAGAATCGTAGTTCCTATTTCACATTCAAAAAAAAAAAAATACTGTACAGAACTTGAACCAGGAACTGCTGAAATCAGAAGCTGATCTGCTTTGCGAACTGCTGTATCTTGTGTGTACTGAAGACAAAACATTGACGAGTGTGTCTAAATGAGGCCGGTATACGAATTGTATGCTTGAGCAGGCATTCCTGCGCCATAAGGGTTGGCTCCATAGGGATTGCCGAAGGGGTTCGAAACCTGCTGTGTGCCCATCATTGGCTGCTGAGCCATAAGGAACGCTTGCTGTTGATTTGCCATTGAAGCCATCTGGACTGCATGTGAAGGGACGATGGTATTGGAGGCGTAGAAGGGGTCGTGTGTGGCTTGATGCATCATGGGATTGGTCAATGGAACCGGCTCCCATGGGTTATAACTCGTGGTCTGGTTGCTTCGTCTGATTGCATCGTCGTACATGCTGTCCAGTGTCAACAGGTCCAGCCCTCCAGCCTACGTGTGTGATTGAAATGAATAAGCAACTTCTGACAAGCGCAGGTAATATAGAGATGAAAATTTTCTGTTCGCTGTGAACTGCTGGTTCAAGCGCTAGACAATGTGATGGAACAGTGTTGGCCCTCTATTAAGAGCTCAATTATGCTCTAGGCAAAGCACGTAACGCCTCGTGAATGTTCCACAGATTCGACAACCTTGGAAAGGGGGTATATAAGAAGAAATGCATTTACCAGTTTGCTCGTTACTGTGGCGCTCTCATTTGAGCTTGGAGCAGTAACAAGGGCCAATTCCCATCCTGTGGCTCCATTTTGAAGATCGAGAGCAGGTGTAGTGGCAGATGGATCAGCTGTAACAGAACATGAAAAATCTCTAAGGATTCTGCACAAACATGGCCTGAAATTTGCCGTTCATCTAGTACAGTAACCACTTGGATTGTTGATACAACTGCAAACAGATCATCCTTTCTCCAACCATACAGGTTCTTAAATATATAACAAGCCCAGAAATCCCATGGCCACCGCTTAGTGTTATGGTAAAGATTTATCCGTAAAGCATCGCAAAGTTTTTTAGTGAAAAGGCTAATGTCATCAATGCATCTGGGGCTTACACCACTCTTGGAACATTTTCGGCATTCAACTCCTTAAATGACTGTTTTCAACCAATATATTTTTCTCAACTAGAACACTTTGATCAGGACTAAAGCAGATTAAGGCTACCACACTTGTGGAACTTGATATTTGAAACTGAAACAATAAAATCTATAGGTCACAATTGAACTTACCCACAGGAACAATGGCGAGTGCAAGAGCATTCTTTTCATCCAAGTCTAAAGCAACTGGATTAGGATCATTTAAACCCTGTGCCACCAGAAGAAATATACCATGTTCATACGATGATCGTCATTGATAGACAGAATACTTAAGACAAGTGCTGAGTTCGAGGCAAAGGTTTTGACTCACCAATAAGTCATTGGGCTCCGAAACAGGCTTTTCATCTTTTACTGGTTCTGGAGGAGGGGGTGAGGGTGGACGTTTTTCCTCCACCTCCGCAACCTCAACCTTTTTGTCCTCTATTGCTAAGATCTCTTTTGGGGCCGCTTCCATGACCTGCTTCACCTGCTCATTATTCATCAAGGAAAACCTCATTTACTTGTACTATATTAGGATTCTATAACGAAAGCTAAAAAATCTTCATTCAGAGCTCAATATAAATAATTGGATAGTACACTAAAGTTAAGATGATCAAAATAAGAACTAACAAGGGAGTAATAGAATATGGAAGCATGCTATACCAACAAACAAAAGCATCATCCGGAGTCATATCAAACTCTAAATTCTAAAGCTTTACGTCACTAACCTGTTCTTTTCGGAATGTTGATCCCCTTGGGGCCTCCCTTACATAATCCTCCATGGCTTGTAAAAATGAGGCAATGGGCTTAATTGTCAACCAGCAAAAGAACAAACTTTAGTTTCAATACAGGAATAAGTAATAGCGTAATTAGTTTTAAATACAAGGATAGAAATTCAGAAACCTGCTCAATCTTTAAGAATCTCTGCCCGCGACAAACATCAAGGTTCTTGCATACTTCATAGAACTCTGAAAGTCTATCAGCCTGAAAGGAGAAAATGTTTCTTATCCACATGGCAAAGATCATAAACCACCAAGAAACAGCACCAGCAAATGAAGAAGAAGAACAACAACAACAACGCAGACCTGAAGCCCTGCCCTTCGGTATATATCCAGAGCCTTTGTCGCATCATGGCGTTGCATCTCGAAAAACTGATAGGGGGCAATCAGATGACTCAATTTAGAATAATTATGGAAAAGAAATAGATTGATCAGAACAAGAGGAAGCAAATCTACCTTGTCAACTAGATTGATTATGCCGTCACTGATGACGGTATAAATCTTCATACTCTCAGTTGCTACCTATTAAATAAAGATCACCCGGGGAAAAGCAATGTAAGCTATGGCAAAATGCAAGGGCAGCTAAGGCAACTCTGCAGAGAGTGACTTACCAGTGACAAAGCCACCTGAATAATATAATTATGAGTAGCTGCACCTTCAGGCTGCAGAACGATTTCAAGCATCAAACTTGATCATATAAGATAAGAAACTAGAAACGAATTGTATGATATAAATGGAAGATCCATATTGCAGCACTAACATGAAATCACAGCAACCAAGATCAACACAAAATAGTTACCATACCTGACAGCCAAGCACCCGGTACATAAGTTGTTGCAAAGCAGGCAACTGCTCAAGCAAGTCTACTGTGTCAAGATCCTTTGTTCTCTGCATCAGCATTAATTCATATCATAATGCATCCATATTATAAATTGAGCAACGGTAACACAGTGTCAATACAATTCACACAATACAGAAAATGTATGCCATGATGGTAAGGATCACGAGATAATCCTTGAAATCCAATTTGAAACATAAGATTCTCCTAAGAGGTTAAAGAAATGCAGTTTGACGAAAATTCTTCCAGTGAGAAGCTACATCATACATGAATTGAGCTAAGCAGACAACAGACTTATTTAAACAAAATTATCAGGAGACACTAAACAATCAAAAGGTCGAACCTAAAGTACTGGTATATTTTACTAGATATTGTGTTGTTGAATAAAAGGGAGGAAAAATCTTACAGGGCGCTCTGTCTCAAAGTCATATTTCAAGACACGAAAACATTCCAGCCGCTCCTCTAAATATAATGCATAAGCACGAACCCAGGAGGAGTAATCCCATGCTGAACAATAGGCAAGAAGAAACATGATTAGAAAAAAGGGTGCATCACAAAAGGTAGTCTACAGAAGAAATTAAAACAGTTATGTCACCCAGTGCACTTGAGTCGTCTTTGAAGTGAGCCAAGTTAAGCATATGCCCTCTGCTTCTCTGGTAATTAATAAGTTCTTCATGGAAAGTAGGGTCCACTTCTCTCAAACCACGGTGAATAACGATCAAAGTTTTCAAAGCAACCTAAATACCAAGAAGAGACAGTGACTCAGCATTCAGACAAATCAACATCCCATATGTGACCAATGCAGCAGATAGCGAAATATAACAAGCACCACTTTTTTGCAGTATAAAAGTAAAGTAAAAGTCATCCCAATATTTAGCAGCTAAAAGCAAAGCAAGAATTTTACAGTAGTTCTCACAAACAAAACTGCAAGGTGCCCAATGTAAGGAGCACATCATGTGAGACGCTAACCGAGTCACCATATCCACTTACCGCCCAATTATGGGTCCTTGACAATCGTCTAGCAAGAGCATGAATGCAGTAAGCAACATCAGCTCGAGGCCTGACAGCGGATACTGCAGCAAATATGGCTGAAAAAACAACAGAAAGGATTAGTGATATTAGAACATGATAAAGAGCCCAAATATGAAAGGCAACCAATTATTTGCTCAGAAAGGCGATATGCTTGTCAATCAACAAAGAAACTCACCCCTCATATGCTTTTCTTTAGCTGGACGCTCAACATGGTTCGTGGCCTTAACTATAGCAATATCAAGCTCCTGCAAAATCCAACATCTTAGCATCATTGCAACATTTGCACACCAAATGACAACGGAATCCCAAATGCAATCACAAAGGATTTCAATATCATGAACAAAAATGATTACCTTATAGTCACTGTTAACTTTGGCCAAGTTTATAGTTGTGGTATCCTTGATCGATCCCAATGCCTTCCTCAGAGTCGTATTAGTGCCTCCACCCGACATTCTCTTCTGTCTTTCTCTCTCAATATAAGGCTTTCATTAAAGCAAAGATTTCGTAAACTCGGTTACCAGAATCGATAAACACTCCACTAATGCCTTGAACTACCAAAAGAACATATCAAGCTTCAATGACAGAGCACTACACTCAACATTCAATAATGTGTCATGAATCTTACACTAATTAATCTGAGAATTTGTGTCCAGACCTAAAAAAAGTACATCTAACCGCAGAGATGAAAACAATTTGATGCGATTAGGAGATGAGCTTAACCATTCATTCTTTTGTTTTGATCTCAACCATCAGATCTCCTTTATGAAACTATGATCCCAAATATGATAGACGAGATCCAGGATTATCTCATTATCACATATTGTTCACCTTCATGCCTAAATTCCAATCGACGGCAACAACCTTACACACTCCAGATTCAGACAGTATCAGAAACAACGAATCCAACAACATTTTATCACACAGCACAAGCAAATGAACAAACAACCACACACGAACCCAATCAAAATCCTCCGCCACAACCACAGAGATCAACCCAAAACCTAAGCCAACAGCGGATCGAAACAACTCGAATCACAAACTTCGAATCCGAACGCAAAAAAGGCAAATCATCACCAGCTCAATCCAATTCACAGATCACAGCTCCGTTTCAAACCAAACTCTTAACAATCAAACCATAGATCCAGCACACAGAAATCAAATCAAATCAACAATCAAAGCAATCGACATAATCAAATAGCTCCATTGATTCATTACCTGAAGCTGATTCGACTATGCTTGAGAATTGGAAAAAATGGAGAAGATTAGAGATTTAGAGAAGTCAAAGGAGAGATGGGATGAGATCTGGCTTCGAGTATTTTGCAGTGACCTCACCTTCTTCGATTTTTTGCAGTTTTACAGAGATGAGAGAATATGGTGAAATGAAATGAAATGAGATTTGAGATTTGAAATTTGTTTTTGTTTTTCTTTTGTTTTTATTATTATTTTGTTGGTTTTGTTTTTGTTTTTTTGTTGAGATGTCGGTGTCGTTTCATGATTGTATTTACCGATACGAAAGTATGGTTCGATGTGATGAATTGAATTCAACAATGGACCAGTTGGCTTTTAATATTTGTTTAATTTAAGTTTGATTTTTTATTTTTTATAATAAAAGTATGAAGGATAATGATGCACTTGAGATTAAAATATTATGATTTTACGGTTTGTTTAAAAAAATAAAATTTATTATTTTAAAGGATGTGGATGAATATAAACATCGTGTGAATGAAAAGAAAAAAAAAATAATGTTGAGATTATTTTGTCTATTTTAAGGGGGAAAAATATTCTGTAATGTGTTGTAATGAATTGACTTTGATCTTTTTATTTTTTTTGAGTAATTGTCCATTTTATTTCTTTTAGCTCCCAAATTCTCAAAACCAATTTTCGATCATTTGAAATAACATTTTAGCCTAAGAGAAAAATCAAAGTAAAATTATAATATGTTCGAAGACCTTGATCAATACTTGTAATTTTGAAGGCACGATGAATTATGTTAGGGAATATCCGAACGATGGTTGATCATAGATAAACTAGTTGGTTGATTTTAAATATTTGAATCTAGAAGCTGGTTCAATAATTAGTTTTGCCAAAACTATGCATTATATCATTTTCGCCAAATTTTTACTATCATCTTGTACTTCCCTGTATTTTTTCTTTAAGTGATATCATTTTCGTAAGAGTTAACCTATTGAGACATAACTATAAAGTTATACTCTCTTCATCTCATAAAAAATTTATAAAATATATATATATTGTGTATTATTTTATACATTAAAATACGTAATTTATATAATCATTGATGTTTTACGAAAAATATTTTAAAAAAATTACGTTTAATCATCGTTTCACATGTGCCAAATTTTATATCGATATATATATCAAATCAATTATTTTTATTTTTTTTAGGACAAAAATATATATATTGTAGTTTTCATGAGCAGCTATAAGTGACGAGTAGAGTGAGGCTCTATGTTTTGTCAAAATAGAGTAAGAGTCTATAATTGGTAATCAATGCATAAACATAATTTATTAGTGAAAAGATTAATAGCTATGGTCTGTCTACAACTTAGCCCCATCGTATGATTTGCAGAGAGGTCACGTTGTCACCAACAATCTCTTGACAAATACAGGAATTAATGATGAAACAACAGTATCAATGATGAATTTGTTTCGTACTTGGTTGCTAATCATAATTAAAATCTCAATTAACAAATCCACTAGTTAAAAGTTGGAGGCCGATCCCCTGCTGTACAATTTTTGCAGCGCGGATATTGTATGTACATTCTCATCATCCAAAAAGCAAGAAAAGAAAAAAACCCCCTGCAATTTTCTGTGTTATGTTTTTACTGTTGGATCCTATGTTATGGAACAGCACGACTGGGAATCCATCTCCTTAAAAGTTAACCCATTCGACGCATATTGTACAGAACATATCTAAACGATCGAGATTCGAAAAGAATTCACGATGAACACACCAATAAAATCACAATCAACCTAAACATCATCGTTTCCATCGGAACATTGGGTTGACGAGTTTAACGACCATCCGTGATTTTCTAATCGCTGGTAGCTTGTTATCATAAGTAAATCCGAAGATTTATGACATAAAAGATGCAGACCAACACCAACACGAGATCTAATTTCAATTAGTATGACATCTCATCATCAGATATATCACCTGCAATCTGACTTGAATATTTCAACTCATCTATCTGCCTTTATCTAACAATACAAGTCACCCATGTACCATCTAATTCAAACAATCTGCTCAACTAGATAAAGTTCATCCTCTGGTAGACTCGCTGACCTACAAATAATCTTTATGAATTTATATTACACCCTTTCCCATAACAAAATTACAACACTACACTTATTAAACTCGATCATTTCAATTAAATTATAATCCTCCTTATAAAAATATCAAAATATATTTATTATTTATTTCACATCACAACTCACCCCACCTGTTCTTTTCCTTTTTTTTTTTCTCACGTCTCTCACTCACAAAAATCAAGGATATTTAATCTTTATATAAAAAATAACACACATATAAATTATAATATCAAATCAAATTATTATAATTCTATTGGGACGAAATGAGTATTCATCATTTATTTTAATAAGAGTATTCACTATCTTAGTACTCCCTCCGTCCCATATTAAATAAGACATTTTCAATCATTATATTATTTAATATGTATTTTAAGAAACTTTATTTGTCGTCTTAATAACATAAGAAAATTATATCAATAATATCAAATTAAAATACATAATATAAACTATCATAAATATTTCACAATAATTTTATAAAAATTAATGTTAGAACATTTTAAGATGTGAATCAAACTTCTATATATATATATATGTTTTCAAACTGTTAGTAAATAATCCGAGGGATGAACAGTGAGCTTTTACAACTGCGGCCACTACTGGACCGGTGTTAACTTAAAAGTCAAGGGCCGGACCCACGAACTAAAGATGTGGGCCGGCTCAAGGAATCCAGCTTAGCTCAGCTGTTACACAAAATGGACGTGATAATTATTCAAACAAAACAACAGCACATCACATTCATTCGATGAATGATACTCATTATATGATCCACATATATTTGGCTAATTAAACAATAGAAGCAACAAATATTAACCGCCAATCAGTCATAGATAGCACATATTGAAAGACCAATTTTCATTTCAGAACAAATACACACCATAAAGATTATTATTAGAAAAAACCATTAGTGGTGCAACAATCAAATAACCATTATTGGACTGTATTTTTTTCCCTCCGCGAAATACATCTTGATTCATTATGGATTACAACTTCAAAAATAAAAATTAATATAATTCATAATAAAATAAAATATAATTCACGAGATGAACACGGATACAATCCAACAACAGACCACCCATGATCATTACCTGTTGCTCCCCTACAAAAGATCTTTCATCTGATTACCTCCGCATTGGTGACAAAGGGCATTCACATCATATATGGCAAAAATTTTCTTTTTGTTTTTATTATTTCATATATTTCATTATATTCCATTTATATCTCATTACATCTATAAAATATACAATATTATGATTTACTTGAAAAATTACTGTTTATTTTTTCTCAATTTACAATCTTAATTACATATTCCATTTTTTTATTCATATATACTCTATTTCACCGTAACTAATGTGAATACTCTAGACATTCAAAGCGGCCCTTGGTACCATAGTGCGAATTCCCGAATCACGCAGAACATGTAACTCTGGTTGATGATTCATGAGATGTACGTAGCGGTAATCAACACCATTGAAAAAAGGTTTCTTGAGTTTATGTATAGAAAGATTTCAAGTATTTCGTACATGTGTTCCTAAATCACAAGCATCGCAACATTAGAAAGTTACTAGACCCATGTCTGAGTCACAGTTTTCCCCTGCGCTTGAAACTAGAGTACTGCACATGGCTATTGTTCGTGCTATCTATAGCCTCATCACTCGTATAATGAAAGAGAACGTAACCATACAAGAATGAAACCTAACAAGCTGCGACAGAATGTAACAAGAACTAGTGTCGAACAGGAAAAAGAATAAATAAAGCTCAAAATTGCTGAGAGGGATCGCGCACCTTCAAGATCTCTTGACAATGGCCACGGCCGAGGCAGGATGAAGCATGAACTCAAACGAGACCTTCAGCGTTGGGTCAACGGACCCAACTCGACCGATGATATTTAAGGCCATGCTTTTACACTCTGCAATTAGTTCGATCTGTCGTAATTCAGACATTCTATCAGGGCCATTGGCGAAACTGTTATTCAGTTCTACAACAATCCTCTGAGCATCTTTGAAGTGATTGCTGGTGATGACACCCTGGAAGAGGAGCTCAAAGGAATATGAGAATGTCATCTGAATGATGAACCTAGTGTTGCTAGTGATATGAAGATGTCGGACACTCACCGAAAGTGAAGCTCTGGCGGTGCACTCTTTGAAAGAAATGTAAGTAATATTATCAGGGAGGCAAGCTTTCTGCAGATGCTCGAAGTGCTGAAGAAATCTCTACAAGGTAAAAAAGAAGACCCTCAGCCCCAAAAAAGGATTGCGAAAATTCTTATTTTCTCATATTGAGCAATAAAAATCTACATTTATGCTATACAAAATTATCAAACTCAGAACTAATCAGAGATATTCAAAATGATGGTTGAGGAATTGGCATTCACTATTTCGCTCACTTGAAAAATGGCATCACTACCACAATTTCGCTTACTTTAAAAATGGCATCACTACAAGTCACTACAATTTCTTGTATCGTTAAGGTGGAGAACTGAAACAAAAGAAGTTTCTTTCATAAAATAGATCCTTCTAATGAACTTGAAAATGACTCATGAATAAAAAGTTCTATTGCGAAGGATTCCATCATAGAATCATTCATGAAACCAAAAAGAAGTTCAGACCCAGAATTCGGGGATGACTACATACCAAACCGTAATATTCAGCGTAGAATTTTATCAGGGCAGAAACTTTACCTCATGTTCTGTATTAAATGGGCCTGAGCAGAGGAAGGCCTTTCGATCATTTCTAAGAGCAGCTAGCATCTGAAAAGATAAGAACTTAAACATTAGAACTTGTCACAGGCAAAAGCTGCATACAAATTTGATAGATTGAATTCCGAAGAATGTGACTTTTTCTTAATAGAAGCGCCTAGAGAAAACCTACTAATCAACAGGATAAATTTAAAGAAGCCAACATACATGATACATGGGCTAGACACACAAAAGCTTTGCATTTTACAAAAAATGATGTAAACTATTTTTTGAGATAGAAGCGAGGGCTTAAGCCGATGAAATCTATCATGGAGTCCAAGAAAAGCCTAACATTGTCAGTCCTTCCGTGAGATATATATAGCACTGGAGCAACATAACTACTGGAGGAAAATGGTAATCTTTCGTATTATCTATCATGGAGTCTCTTTTCTTCTTGCCTTTCTTTTTCACTGAAGGGTGCAAAGCAAAATAAGATGCAAGAATATATCAGAATGAAACATGCGCCAAGCTATTAAGAAGACATTTATTACATACACCAAGCAATATATATCATGACATAAACAATGAGGTAAGACAAGAAGACATTTAAATCGTACATATAAACCGAGAGCGAACCATAAAAATAGTGCAAGTTCTACAATTTTGCAAGAGGCATCATAAAGACAAAAAGAAATGAAATGCACATAATGGTTTGGTTAATCCATTTAGGAGTGAATTCTTAACAGCTTCAAATGAAAATTGAACAAAGCACTAGCTCTGTCCATTCAACTATGATCCAACAAAAGTCAACGACCAAATCCTCACCTCTGTCTTTACTTGCTAATAGTCTTAGATGTGTGTTCTCCACAAGCTTGACTGATACAACATAGATGAACCAGTACACCATGCAAAAGTCAGTATGAGATTATAGATCCAATTCAAAGCCCAGTAAAAGAAAGCGTAGAGCAATCCAATATACTTGCTCCTCAACCCATATCAGTATGTGTTTGGCCAGCTTTGTCGGCATATTCTGTGATGACCAGAATGAAGTGGCATGTGTCCAGTTGTAGAACAAGTAGATAAACAACGAATATGAAACTCGCTAGGAGATGGTACCTCATCGTTCGAGGTGTTTGAGAATTCTCCAAATTCCTTTTCAACTGCCATCTCCGGCTGCCAAAGGTCGAAAGTGACATGTCACAGATTATAAAATCATATGCACCTTTTATGACGGATCTATGGGTCGAGGCATCTAGCAAGTACATCTAAGATCATTACAGTTAAAAGCCAATTGTTGGGAAATTAGTATAGAAATTATGAAGTGTGTAAAAAAGATTAGCCTAATTTCATAATGAAAATCCATGTCATGGAAATTTTCACAGAACTTGCAAATAAAATGTAGGAGCAAACCAACCCAAGTATCATCTTGATAAAGTAGCAAAGTTCATTGAATATCTATCACAGGATAAGAAAATGCCTGCACATATTTAACACGCCAGTCTTGTAAAATCTTGCCAAGCTTACGCCGTTGCCGTGCAATGTTTGTGCAAAGAATTTTCAGTAGATTGATCACAAGCTGCATGGAAAAACCACAGCCTTGGTCAGATTATCTACTTAAAAGTCCAGTGACAAATGCACGCATGAATTTAGAAAATGACACATTGGAACTAGCTTCATAATTCTACATAGGACTGAGTTATAATGATGTATATGGAGCCTAGGAGTATCGCTTCTAAATTCGGCTTAGTTTTGGTGCTGCAGCACAATATATTGCTTATCGCATACAATAGTTTGATAATCGTGTACAATATTTTCTTATTTTGTGTTAAATGAAATTACATAATCAAATTACTGAACACGAGTAGCAAAATACTGTACTGCAGCAGCAACAATTATTTTCCCTTTTAAATTTCAAGGTTGATTGAAATGCCCAATATAACAATATTCCTAAATGAATTGGGCCTTCCAATGTGCAAGAGTAGATGTACTCACCTGCCCCGATTGGACAACAGCTTCGTTCTTCTGGATATCATGGTCCTTGAGAGAAATGGGCAATGATGCCGCTCTACATCTCACTGAAAAAATAGGATCACGTCCATAGAGCTTCCCCAAGAACCAGGAGAAGCTGAAAATGCATATAAGTCATAAGCAATTGAAGGACACAGTAAATAGACACCGCTTACAGAAACTAACCTGAAGATGAGCTCTGGCAACCAGATCGGGTTGTGACTTCTGAAACTGGACGATGAGGCACAAGATGTTTTCCAATGAAAGGTCCAGCGGAAATGAACAAACAGTATCCAAATCATAAAGAAGTTTAACAAAGTACTCAAGGGCCTGAAAAAAAAAAAGGTTTAGTACGACAAATTAAAAATAAAAATGGAGTTCTAACTTCTAACAAACTAATACTTGTGGTGTGCTTACCTCTTCCCAGCTTAGCTTTTTTATTGCACGGGGTGGAGCAGGGGCTGATGATCTAAGATTCAAATTCGGATCGAAACCAATTGGATGACAACCGGAGGCTGTTGTTCTCACTGGACCACCATCACTGTTTGAAGTACTTGCTACTGACGTTAGGAACTCAGATGATGCTCTGATACGCTCCAACTAGGACATGCAGAATGATATATGCTTTCCAGCCAACTCCAAACCTTTCCCTTGGGGCTTCCTTAAGCACAAAAAAAGATGGTAGAAATGCTGGAGGGGAAAAAAGCAAAATAAAGTGAAACTTTGTCACTATAAAAGATTCAGTACGTTAATACATGTCGATACATGAAAATAAGTCAATGACGTACATAGAGTAGGGAAAGAATAAAGAAACTTTAAGCCATACATAGGGTACATCTTGTTTATCCCAATCAAGTATCTTCTTAGTACAAAGTCGGAAAAAACAGTAGCAGGTCCTAATACAATTCAAGTTCTTTGCTGAGACAACAACTTTGACCACATTTCAAGCTGATGATACAAGATATGTAATATTCTTACTAATTATAGTTTCTTAGTACTAAGCCTCCATGAATGCCCCTGATGAGTCTAAGCATGAACTTTAATGCACTGGTCCTCACTCCACAACATACAATGGAACTAGTATCAAGACAAAAATGTTAGCCTAGAGGGAGAAAAACAACATATTCTCCATTCGCTTACATGTTCAATAAATTATCAATCGTGACACAATGAACAAGAATAGAATATAGAAACACAGACTAAAACCTTCTGGAAGCGTATATGGCACAAGAGAGATTTACATTAACCTTCTTCCAAATCTAGGTTAGGCTGCAAAGGCTTTACATCTGCATCACAACAAAAGTAACAAAATAAACATCCATGAGTTTCCTGTACATGTACAAGAAAGCAAAGACTATTCTTTGGCTTTAAAAAGAGTCGAATCAAAGATGCTTATAAACAGGGAGGCACGGATTACAAAAAGCAATTGCTAAGCCAAGCGCATCATTGCGGAACCACACGAACCTTAAGGCACCAAAAGGCCCATTTCTTTCAAAGAACCAAAGGGTGGATTTGTTGCTTGCTTATTCATATTTACGCCGGCCAAAGGTGTGGTGTACAAGGGGGTAGCAAGAAGGTAGATTTCCAGCGTATTCTTGTGGATGCTGACCCAAATGAAATGAAGTGCCGCGGAAGAACATAGATTGGAACCAATTTACATAGAAATGAGCTCCATAATGTAGAAAACCCACACAACACTAAGAAGGCATGATATAAAAAGCAAAAATATCATTGCTGACAGCCTTTAATTGAAAGCGAAGTTCAGTTTAGTGTTTCCAGATATGCTTTGCAGTATGCAAGGCCTGGTATGCAGCAGAACGCTTCTTGTTGCATTAATTTTATGGGCATCTCCAAGTATCGCACTTCAATACGTTGTACCCAATTCGCGGTATGCCAGGGTTGTTAAGAGTAGCTGGTAGCATGGTCTGGGACAGCAAAAACATAAAGATAGCTTGTCTTCCCAGGATTTTTTGCCGAACCACATAAAGAAAATAGCACTGAGCACAGTATACAAGCACTCCAGGCTCCTAGGAGAGGGTTTGTGTTTCGCACACCATGGCAATAGCTGAATATTTGAACTCAATACTACTAATTGGGAGTTTCACGCAAGAATCTCATTGAAATGATTAAATAGATTAGTGAAAGCAGCTACATAAACAAGGGATTTTTTCCACCAATATAAATATTGACAATCCTAGAACCTAGATAATGCATATCCAATTATCAATTGAATCCACAGTAATTCCCTTAAGAGTTGAATTAGGTACGTCCAAAACCTGCTGCTAAAGATGCAAGAGTAACAGAGAAACAAGTCATTATACATATGCTATCCCTGTATTCAGTAAACTAGCAACTACCAAGACAATTTCATCTATTGAGTACCTTCCAGCACCATCTTCTTAGTTGTGGGAGCTTTACAAGCACGTAACTGTCTTCAGAGTGTCTCTTCTACTGCAGTTAAAAAGTACAAGCATCCATCACCTTTGTCTGTCCCCAAAGGAAGGCCAAATGCCATGGTGAATAGATCCTCTTCCGACCAAGTATCCATAAAAATGTGTAAGCCACACATGAATAAATGACAGCCGATGAAATATCTGTAACAATAATCTTGTATCCATATTTTTTTTTACCTCACTCTATTTATTGTATAAGTTCAGTTTACTACTCCACATTATTTCTTAAAGAACCAAACCTCAATTTTATTTCTACTAGAATACTGACACGTACGCTGCACGTAATAAGAGATCACTATAAAAATAGATAATTAAATCCTGATTATTTGATAAAATATTTAGTATAAATGAAATTATTAACTGTTAGAATATTCAGTAAAAGTTGGGTACTTTGATTTATAGTTGATTTTTTAATAAAATTGAGAATTTTACTCTATAAAATCATGGTGATTAAATTTAAATATATATTAGATTTAGTAAAATTCAAGTTTTTTTTAAATAGATGGTTTGCCATTTGCTATGTTCGACATGATTCGACGTCATACAAAGTTTTATAATAGGAAAATAATAGTTAACCTCCCCGAACTTTCGATCTTTTACACTTTACCCCCCTCAACTTTGAAAATAGGTATTTAACTCCCTAAACTATGAAAAAACCTTGATTATTTTACACATAATCCCTTTGAAACTATACATTTTTTTTAGAAAACCTTCCTTGTAGAGGAGCATGCGCCTATTTACAAAGTTGAGGAGGACAAAGTGCAAAAAATCGAAAGTTTGGAGGGTTAAATGTATTTTTCCCTTTTGTATTTAGATATATATTAGATTAGATTAGATTTCCCTATATCAGAGATCCACAGCATTGGACACTAAAACCATCATGACGTATGATACTACTGTGATTCTTTCTTAAAAATCTAAGCTATTAAGTTGTTTTCCAATCAAGATATTGCAGAAAAAAGTAACAAACAAAAAACCAGTACTCTATAATAATGCAACGTAGTAAGCTGCTTTCTTCCTAACCGTGAGATCAGAGGTTCGACACCTGAGGACATTAGGAAACATATTTTTTATATAAAAATAAAGATAAGGTCTGTGCACATCACCCTATTTACAGGGGTGTCCTCCCCACACCTTATACTTGACGGGATTATGTGAGCAAGTAGACTACAAGGGTGTGAGGTGTCCTCCCCACATCATACATTTGGCGAGATTATGTGGATACGTTCATTTCTTCTTTCCATAATTATTCAATTAGACAAAGAACGGTTGGTTATTGTAAAAATATACACGCAACTATTTCATTGAAGTTCCAGTCGAAGAACACATAATTAAACTATTTGTCGGATTTGAGTTCATTCCTACCATTAAGAATTAGCTAAACAGATCAAAGTTCAAACTGCCAAACCAAATAATATTTCCAAGTAATAAAGACTTCAATATAGAAAGTTGAATACTTTACTTCATGCGTACGTGCTTCCGACACATGTGAAATAACAGCATTGCAGGTAGCACGGACCACTCTGCAGTAAGAATGTAGCAACGGATGCGATGATGTGCCGTCAAGTCTCAAAAGATAGAAGCAAGAGAAGAGAGTTTGTGCCAGGGAATGTCCCTTGTGCCATGTTGCCTGCCATTGTATGAAATCAAAATTCAATCTTGTATAATGTAACCGCCATCAACCAAATTAGGATCTCATGGATCTTACCTCACAAGACAGAAAGTGATCCATGACATCAATAACACACAAAACGTCCATAGTTTTATCAGGACTAAGAGGTATAGGAGCGGTGCCACTCTCAATAGCCTCGTCCATAGAATTATATTTCCCATTATCCATACCTGAATCCATCTTAGGGTCAATATAATATTTAGCATTAATCATTACAACAAAGCTGAACATATGAGAAAGAAAAGGCATTGCTCCACAGTCCATACTCCAAATAGAAACAACTTCCTGATCATGGCAGGCACACATACTCCTAAAGGGAAAAATCAGTCATTGCAACATACTCCTTCAAGAAACAACTTTCGGTCATAGTTGGTATCCAAACAACGATTATGACTTCAGTTCATGGCATCAACAGCAAGAAACCAAGCCCTTATCCCATAACTTGGAGTTGGTGACAAATGAAAACTCAGTTTCCATTGTCACTACTAGGAAATCCCAAAGGATTTCCATTGTCTTGTGCTATGTTTTTCATGACATCATAGCGCGCAAAACCTCACCACATATGAATCATAGCAACACTTCCAAGACATTTTGTGCATTCATAACAAAACACTATTTGTTGAATACACAATACACAAACTACAGCGGAAACATAGCCTGTCCCCGAAAGCTGGTTTAAAAGGTCATCCGGGTTTGCGGGCTATTCGGTTGACCAAATGGAAATCTTCAGGATTTCCTTTAAAGAAACTATAATGGAAACATCGCTTTATCGACTCAAATGACTAAGCTCGAAGCAGCAAAGTACGCACCTCCAGAGCAGACATTGCCGCGAAAAAACTGAAATTCTCGCCATATATCAACTCACCCTTCCCAAGTTCTGCCACACAAAAACAAGTCACAACACATCGAAATCAAACACATACAACACCAACACCAACACCAACACCAACACTAAACCCAAAACCCTAAACCAAACCCACAACACTCACCTTCGCAGGCCTTGCTTAGAAGATCAGACACATCGGTCCACACCGTCCCGTCTCCGCCCGGCACCGTCACGTTTCCGGCCATCTCCAGCGCCGATCAACTCCGATTCTACGATCTACGACAACTCCGATTAGTGGAATTTGCGGAAACGGTGAATCGATGGAGCCGAATCGACGTTGATTTCGTTGTCTCGATCAGTCGATGGCGGATTGGTGCGGTTCGAGTTGTCTTCCTCGTAGGGCATGGGGACTTGGTTTTGAGTTTCTTGGTGGTGTTGGGTCGGGTTTCTCGGGTTGTGTTACGGCCCAATTAGTTCGAACCTGATGCCAAGCCCACATTATGGGATGAAAAACTGCTCATTGTACTCTTCATTTCAGATCATTTTTAGGTTTTCGTGAACTGACGAATCTATGGATATCAATAATGAAAAATACAATGATTGGAAACTGTTTATTGATGTCTCTGTACCCAAGATTGATTTCGGGTTTGAAGTTGATGTTTCCTTCCTCGTGTATTATTTGTAATTTTTTTAGATTGTTTCAAAATTAATATTATGTTTTAAAAAAAACATTAAAAAATCAAATTATATATTATTTTTATTAATTTATCTTATAGTTGATATAATAAATTTCATTATTATTAAAAAATATTTTTTTTATTAAATTTCATAAAAAATTAACACACATATGAAATCTTATATTAGATCAAACGGTTTCATATAATTTAATACAGATAGAATAACTTTTTTGAGTATGCATTATTCAGAAGACGTAAACCCTGATGGAGTACCATTGTTCATGTGATTAATGCCAATAGCATTGTCATCCGAGTTGATATCAAATGTCAATGTCAATGGACATAGAAGCGTATGAACCATGACAATTTCGTACCTATTCTTTTTTCTCTCTCGCCAAAGTAGTACTGTCATTTTCATTGCTTGATTTTTTCGCAAACAAACAACCAGTATTCATGGCTAATGTTTAATCAGTATACAAATACTCTTATTTGAAAAAAAAAATGAATCACTATACAAATACTCTTATTTGAAAAACATATTGAATCATATAATATTTTCTCCATCCCAAATTAATTACGATGGATTGACTTGACATGTTTATCAAGAAATTCATTAATTTTGGATGATTTCACTTGAATACCCTTAATTTTAGGAGATAAATATAAGTGAAATTCTGGATGGGAAGAAAAAGAAAAAAAATTATAATCAAGATGATTTGATATAAAATATGGATAATATAGATTTTTAAAATATCCAAAATTTACATATTATAAAAACGTTATAATTTATATAAAATAATTATATTTAATAATACGTCACAATTTATTTAAAACAGAAGTACAGTTCAAGAACAAACCAGTACATATCCATTCGGAGAAATCCTCCTGCGGCCCCCCCCCCCCCCCCCAAAAAAAAAAAATCATGTACAAAAACGAATAGAAGTACTATCACGAAGAAGATATATCGACCGGGAGCCTAAAATCAAGTCTCCGCAACCAAATCGAATGAATCACCATATGAAGCAAATCATAAGGCTCAGAAGGTCTATTAATCGTAAAATGTCTCTTCACGCTCCTAACACCTCTCAGCAATCTCAGATACTTTCTAGCCGAAACTCCTTTAAGTATCGTTTTAATCTCAGGTATCTTTTCCACACTTACAGATATCGAAAACTGGCTCCAATCAAGCACATCTCTGAATGGCAATGAATAGTTATCAGATATGATAACAGGAATGCACTCTGCACGGATTGCTTCCACGATTCTTGGACTTGCAACTTCGTATCCGCTTGGGCACAAGCAAAACTTGCTCTCTCCCAACAACTTAAAGTAGGGTATGTTCTTTGGCAGGCGCTCGTAGACTCTTACTTCGTCGTCTCTGCCCTTCCAATGCTCGAACAGGACTCGTCTTATGTGCCCGTGTGCACCGCCCGCAAAGAAGGCTAAGGTCTGGCGCCTGCTTGGCCGGACGCCTAGGTCGGGTGGACCGAGCTGCCCTACCGGGATGTTTATTTCTGGGATTGATACGTCTATATTGGGTCGGAATCCTTCTGATATGTTAGCGTTACAGAGGCCTCTAATTAGATTCTTTAGTAGCTTTGGATCGGCGTCTGATACCTCTGGTGCCTTCACTTAAGAAAACAACTTTTATTATCAAGTTCGTCATAGATGTTACAAAATTACAGAAACAAGACTAATCGTCACACAAATCAGTGCAAAAAATAAAAAATAAAAAAATTCATGGAAAATCCAAACAGGGAAGAAAAATCGCGATCATAAGAAAAGAAAGTTCACTTACTCAATTTGCTTCTCATTGATCAAGCCATCAGCATCATGTTAGAGACCTCTTTTGTCTTTCTCTTAAACATTTTATAATGACTTTCAAGATGATTGGAACATACATTGAAACTCTTCCCTAGTTGTTGCCAGGAATCTTACTTCATATAATCCTGAAGATCATTATCTATTCCAGCGTCACCATCAACAGTCCCAGCGCGATCGACATTTGCGATGAAGCTAAACGAGAATACGATTCCTAACTTGGATCTATTGGAATCGTTGAATGTTATAGTCCACTCACAGACTATTCCAATAACCACATATAAACAACTTCAGAACACGTCACTAAGTGAAAATTCTTATGATGAGACGCAGTGACCTTCCGAGCACAGTACAGATTTATCTGAAATATGTGTTCTAGCTGCGTGATGCATATGTTTCTAGGGATGAAGCTCAAATATGTGTTCTAAGTGATGTTATATTTTCCTATGGATTTACCCACAGTATGTATTCGAAGGATAGGGAAGAGGAACATACCCAATCATGACAAGAGACCATGAAGTGATCAGCACCTCTGCTTCTATTCCAATAAGGGTACCTTTCAGCCACAACATTCACATAATCGAGCACAACTCTATACAGAGGACCCCTGGAGTAGGACACCAAAGGCCTGTAAAGGAACTGAACCATCTTGGCAACACTGAATGGGAGGAAGAATACATGAGCCTCATCAGGGTTCTTTGCCCTGAACCAGCTACTGTCGACGTGGCTCATCATCTCGCCCTCCATTTCTAATATGAAGCGACCCCCAATGCCGTAGATGTTGTTTAGCGGACCTTCGTGGAACATCGGTAGGTCTCCTTCCTTGTATGTCCAGATTTTGAATGTCTTCATCATCTCTATGTGACTCCTGCTTGGTGGGTAATTTGTCAGTAACAATCCAAGTGCTCTCGTATAGAGAAGGTGATGTGCTCGATTTTATTTCTGTTGTAAATAACAAAAAGATTATCTCCAAAATAGATGGTAAAAAACTCACAAATGTATATCTTAATAAAAATAGCTAATAAAAATCAACAACGATATCAAATTATTAGAACCTTAAACAGAAAGTGAGTCTAGATTCATGAGCTCTAACTAGTTGTTGTGATGCCATACTACTGATCAAACAAAATGCACCACAAACTAAGTACGAAGACGGTTGCATATCACTGGTTACAGTCATGAATGAGATAAACCTTGACTCGTTATAATGATCCAGAAATATTCAGAAATTACTTTGGAAACAATAATAAGAAGCTGTACGCTTTGCTCTACATACACCAGGGAAAAATTATATATTACTCCCTCCGGTCCGGAAAGGATGCAACATGTATATATTTTGTACTATTCTATACGCATGAATATAAGTATCGTTTTCATATCAAATCACGTCTGGTCGTCCCGTAATATGTATTAGTTGAAATACATAATTTATCCAATCATTGATGTTTCACAATAAATTTATTAAAAAAATTACATTTGATCGTCATGATACGTGTGTCAAATTTTATATCGATATGCGTGTCATATCAAACGGTTGGATCGTTTCTGACACTGTGGGAATAAATCCATATTTTAATCCACTAACAGTGACTCAACTTTGGAGTGTCCGTGACAAGGATGCTTAACGTTTAAACTTTTCTGACTACGTACACACTTGGGGTGGTTGTTATTACATGGAGTGTCTTAATCCATGCTACCTTATCCTACACGGAAATTAAAGGTAATATGGATTTGAGAAGTTGCAATCACACTTTGAATAATGTTCTTTTAATTTTAGCCTTTTAAGATTCTTTCACAAGGGTATATTAGGGATTGTGCTTAATTCCGTTGGGTAAGTATTGGAACTAGAATAAGTAGATGATAATCATGGAATTAGCAGAAAATTCATTTTTGAATTATTGCCACTTTGACTCTCAGTCCTTTCGAAATAGACAGATGACCCCCCTGGTTAAGTTCTTTCGAGAGATTTCGGTAATAATCATTAGATTTGCGATTGTGATGATTTTTACCTACTAATGATTAGGGAGAAAACATCTCATGTATTTGTTCTCCCCATGCTAATGAAGATTGAATACTTATCCTATATACTTGTATCAAGAAATGAATGAAACAGAGAACAACACTTAACCGATGAAAAGCCTCAGGATGCCTGTAAACTGGTCCACTAGGAACAAAACTCTCTTCCTTTTCCGACTTGATGTTTCTAGTCTGAGCAGCTTCCTTGATCGCCGCCCTTGCCCGTGCTAAGCTCTCCTCAAGCTTCTCCACACTAGTCTTCTTCTGCTCAGGATGATCATAAAACAGAACTTATCAAAGAGCATATAAGAACAAGATACATAAGATAGTTGAAAAAGAAGCAAATACTCACTTTAATAGTCCTCGGCGGAGGGGCAGTGATCACGGGTTGTTCTTCGGGTGGTCGTTGAGGCAGAGGAGGCTGCGGCGATGGAGACGGGGACAGAGGGATCGTAGAGATGATCTTGGTTTCATTAGAGGTGGTGTGGTTTTGTGGGATGACGATGTTGAAGGAAACCTGGATGTTGGGTTGTTTATCATACAAGGAAGAGGAGATGAATATGAATAGGATTAGAGATATGGTTAGTGTTAATATGATGCTAGAGTTCATCTCGGTATTTGGAGGTTAATTTGATCTCTTTTTGAAAAGAAAAGAAAGGGATGCATGAGCACAGTTTGAGGAGAGTTTTTCCAATGATGTTGATATTTATATGGGAAGGACTTTAATTTATTTCATTTTTTGTTTTGAATTGTAGGTGTAATGTTGGCAATTTGTAGGTATTGAATATTTGACTTATATTAGAAGAAAAAACGTGTGACCATCCTAATACCTTTCTGAAATGGTGGCAAAATAGTTAGCATGAGTGTAAGTACATGGTTAGAAATATCGATTAAGTGATAAAGTCATCTACTAAATGATTAATAGACACCTATTGAAATATCTATTGAGATGGATTTGTGGTTGACCATTGTTATTTGGCATCACAAATTTCTCCAAGCCGTCGTCAAAGAAAGTGTTATTGTTAGTATGGCATCCATTTTCATTATGAAAAGTGAACGTATTATTAACAATAACACTTTCTTCAATGAAACTGCCCGAAAATTTTGGACATCAAACAAATACTTACGCTTATGACCCTATCTCCATTTTGGGGAACTGAATAAGAGTAAACTGAATATGAATCATGAAGCTGTAGTTGTCTATGCTATACTTTGTATCATGTTGCACCATCAATATAAAACCCAAGGCTAAACATTTTGGCATTTTGGTAGGCGAAGTGAGGCATTCCCCATCTCTATTAGGCCTCACAAATGGCTGATTTTCATATAGCATGGTCACCAAACACAGTGTTCATAGTCAAAATCTAGGCCTCATCCCTCCGACCACGAATGAATAACGAATCGTCAAACTCTGCTGAGTATACGATTAATCACTGCTTACTGCCCGGGCTCGAAGGTCATTGAGCTGATGTGCTAAACGTAAAAGGTGACATAGAGGCCAAGAGAGCCATGGCGGAACATGAAGCAGCAACATTGTAATATCCCGAAATAAATTGAATTGAAATAAATTGAATAAGGAAGTAAATATTATAAATATGGTAAGGTATATTTGAACGATGCAAGAATCCCGCGAAAATCTCAA
>LIEC01011712.1:0-50104 GCA_001925005.1 Drosera capensis
TACCCAGGACAGGGAGATATTCCGAATCCTATAGAGCAATGTATTCTTTTTCTGTTCTTTTCTCCAAAATGATTAAGAGAAGGTTGACAAGGAGGAGGAGAAGGATGATGATGGCCGAAAGGTCCCAAATCCGAGCAGGTAACAGGATTGTGATGGATAGTTTGCATTAAAGATAGCAACTGTGCTCTGAACGGAATATGGGAGAGAACAAGTTAGGGTAAAAGGAAAGGAAACAACAATGGCTGGTAAAAGCAAATGGGAGTCGCATTGAAAACTGGATACCCATATCTCCAAAGGACCCCAAGTTTGTTCTGCCAAGTCAATGCCATCGCAATGCCTTCTGCCAACACGCCTGACAATCCCATCCTTAAGCATGTGTACTGTGCTTGCTCATGCTCTGTTGATGCTGCTCTTTATTTGGTATCTCAATTCATAAAACATAATCATTAGCTCCAACGAGAGAATCGGAGCCTCATTCTTCTGTCATGAGAAGAGGACGAAGTGCTGGAGGCTCAGACGTTAAGGCAAATAATCAAAGCTATAGCAAAAGAGGGAGCACATATGGTCTTTGAAAGCAAAACAGTTGCCAACAATGAAGTTAGAGAACCTAGACCCTCAGATGCAATCAAGTCAAGACATTGCTCTTGAACCCCTAGCCACATGCATGACCAAATTGCCTCACAACCAAAGCATGAATATCATCATAGCCTCATATATATATTCATATATACTTGCACAAGAGCAAGATCATTCTCAGCTGTATCTATATTCAACCAATTCTCTATTTTACATAATCCAATGCAAGTGCCTTTGATAACACGTTATTGTTGAAGGACAATTTAGTTTGGTTGCTCAAAATAGTGCAATCCTAAACCATTAATAATAGAACCAGAAATCCAAAAACCGTCTTTCAAAAAAAAAAAAATCCGAAAACCAAAACCATCACTTCAAATACTAAATAGGTAATGTTTTCATTTTCCTTTTGGTTTGCACACTCATTACATCCAAATCATCGGCTTTAACCGATAAGAGACAAAGCCTCATCTTTTAAGCAACAACGACACAACCATGTAGGCAGGCTCAGATCAGGCTGCAGAATCAAGCAATGGAAAAAGAGCAAGCGGGCAACAATAGCAATTAGCACACAAAGCAAACAGTTGCCCAAATGGAAATTTAGGAAATCCTGAATTTCCACATGACCCTCAGATGCTCTGCCATGCCAAAGACACTCCTTCTATACCCATCTACCCACATGCAAGATCATATTGCTTTGGAACATCAAGATATCATCACAGCCTCACAAACATGTCAGGACTTAGTCAATTCTGATAAGATTAAGTCAGTAAATAAATCCCTGTTTTCATGGGATATTGATTGCTTAGAACTAGTCTTTTATCTTTGAAGTTTATTATCAGTAGGTTCCTTCATTTAAGGTTTCAGTTGTTTTGTGCCCAAGCTATTTTCAATTGAAGGACAACTTTCCTCCAACTGTTTTCTATATCATACAGCTTTATTCAACATTTGGTATCAGAGCCTGGCTCTGGGGCTCAATAGAAGCAACAGTCTTCTAAGAAGTTACTGATCGTAGCATGGCAGCAGAGAGTAGTTTTGTTCAACCAGCAGTGCCAAAATTTGATGGTCACTATGATCATTGGGTGATGCTTATGGAGAATTTCCTTCGATCAAAGGAGTATTGGGGAGTGATAGAAAAAGGAATTCCTACATCAGCAGAATGTGCGACTATCACCGACACGCAGCGAAAGAGTTATGATGACCAGAAGTTGAAGGATCTAAAGGCCAAGAACTATCTATTTCAAGCATTAGATCGTTCTATCCTTGAGACAATCATCAACAAGGACACATCAAAGGATATATGGGATTCTATGAAGAAAAACTATCAAGGTACGACACGGGTCAAACGTGCTTATTTGCAAGCTTTACGTAAGGATTTTGAAGTTCTCCATATGAAGGAAGGAGAATCTGTGGATAATTACATTGCTCGTACTCTCGACATTGCTAACAAAATGAAGGCTAATGGTGAAGAAAAGGGAGAAGTTGTTATTGTGAAAAAGATTCTAAGATCGATGACTCCCAAGTTCAATTATGTTGTGTGCTCTATTGAGGAATACAATGATACAAGCTCTTTATCAATTGATGAGTTGCAAAGCAGCTTACTTGTACATGAGCAACGTATTAGTTACAATGTTGAAGAAGAGCATGCTTTGAAGGTAAGTCATGGAGACCCATCCGCAGGACGAGGGCGAGGACGAGGGAGTTATAGAGGCAGAGGTTATGGAAGAGATAGACAAAGCTTCAACAAAGCAATGGTGGAATGTTGTTCTTGTCACAAGCTCGGGCATTTTTAGTGGGAATGTCCAATTAAGCAGAAGGGTGAGGCTAACTATGTAGAGAGTCAAGAGCAGATGTTGTTAATGGCATATGTTTCTTTTTTTTTTTACCATTGAAAATAATAAGGTTATGTACAAGCTATGGAAGGAATGGCTCAACATAAGCCATACCCCTCATCTTCCTGTCTAATGATTAAAAACCTAAGCTTCTATGTAGGACTGCATACACGCATATTACAAATATTATAAGAGTTTTCCTCGAGTAGAACCACTACATACATGATTGATTACATGACTCACAAAGCATGAACATATACAAACAACTTAGCAATCCAGTTTGATCTTTCAGTTGGCCAACAGTTTCTTCTCATCCTCATTGAGACATTGTTTCCTAACATATGCAATGTCCATAACTGCTTTGAACAAGTAGGTCTTCATAGCATGTTTGCACGGCTTTACGGCTCAAAAAATGATGTCATTCCTCTGTTTCCAAATAGTGTAGACCAAATTGCAAAATAGAAGTTGAATTATGATCCGTGTGGTCCTCTTCGACTTGTGTAAAGTCTCAAAGTATCCGATGCAGGAGTCCGAAGCAGGGCCAGCAGAGAGGTCTGTAATAGAGGGACATCCTACAATAGGGCAAAGGCCTACAGCAAAGGGAAGGCCTGTAGTAGAGACGAAGCCTGCAGAGAGGTGAGATTGCCAATAGGGACGAAATTCACGGCACAATTTTGTCGTCATTCCTGTATCAAAGGGTTAAGGAAGCTGCATAAAAAAATAAGTGATTGTGGGTCTCCACTTCCTTCTTGTAGAAAACACATAGAACACTATCCAACAACCCCATTTCCATAAGTCGGTCATGAGTATGAAGCCTTTGTCGCACTACTAGGCACGGAATTTGCTTGCGGTTGAGCTTCCATAAAGGAGCTCAAATAATCCACAATGAACTCCTGCAAATGGCCTTTTCCTTGAACTATGGTCCCTTCGTGGCTAACGAGCTCTGAAATCCGTTTCCTATTCTCCTTTGCCTCACATAGTTGTGGAAGAACTTGGTGTTGTTATCCCCTTCCTGCAACCATTGAACTCTGGATTTCTGCTTGTAGAACGACTCCTCCTGTAGCCTCGCTGGGAGAAACTCATGACCGTCTCTCTTTCCCTTTCTACAAGCAGTTCGTCAAAGGGGTTTCCCTCAAGGGTTTGTTGTGCCTTCATCATATCATCTCTAACATCTTGGATCTGTTTGGATATTTCATGGAAATGCCTTCTACTAAAGTCTCGAAGTCTCAGCTTGACGACTTTCAGCTTCTTTTAGAGTCTGAACATTGCACACCCATAAACAGGTATCTGTCATGCATCATAAACAACAGGAAGAAAGTTCGTATGCATAGACCAGAAGTGGTAGTACTTGAACGACGCCTTAATCTTCCTGCCCTCATCAACACTGACAACTACAAGGGAATGGTCAGAGATCCCATGGGGAGAAAGTCTCCTTCAAAGAAGTTGAACTCAGCCTGCCATTTGGAATTGCACAAAACCCTGTCAATTTTCCTGTAGCAAGCATGCTCTCCTTGGCTTTTGTTACTCCATGTGTACCTGCAGCCTTTGTATCTAAGGTCATCAAGTGCAGCATTTTCAAAACAAGCAGGGAACTCATCAAAGGATGGAAGCCATTTGTTCGTTCCTCCCTGTCTATCAGCCACCTCTTTGATTGCATTGAAGTCCCCAAGAATCATCCATGGAATGCCATCAAATGTATGTCCCTTGTCTTCAATATTCGTCCATAGAGATCTTCTCCTAACAAAAGTGTGCTCAGCATAGACGAAACAGATGATGAACTCTTTATCCTGCTCGTCGTACAGTACTCTCCCATGAATGACTTTGTCTGATGTACAGAAAGGAATGAAGTCAAGGACTTTAGGGTTCCACCCGACCCATAACCTTCCTTTATCAGAGCTAGAATAGTTAGCATAGGATTTCCAGATTGGAAACATCGAGGCAAAAGTATCCGAGTACTTCTCTTCCTTCACCTTGGTATTCAGGATGGCAAACAAGCTCAGCTTCCTCCGTCTCACCAAGCTGCAGACTTCTTCTTTCTTTATTGGGAGTCCTAGACCCCTTACATTCCAAAAACCAACAAACATAAAAACTGTACAGATAGTTGGGAGGTGTAGACTACCTCTTTCGATGTGTAGCTGTAGTCTTAGACCCTGTTTTGGTCTTATGCTTCTTGGCCTTCTTCGCTTTGGGACTGGCCGCGTTGTCAGAAGCTGCCCCCAGAGACTTCGGTGCCATGGTAGTGAGGCCAACCATAACCTGGTCCAGTACGATGTCTTCCTTTGGCTGGAATGCAGAATAATTCCCTTCAGTAGAAGCTGCTCCCATTGCGATCTCGGACTCTGTCTCAGGAACTGTTTCCATGACCTCCGTGCTCTCCTCATTTGCCTCGCATTCGTCACTGCTGAGCACATTGGAGCTCTCATTACTACCATTGGTGTCCTCCCCTAGTGTCGCTGGAACCGATTTTGGGATAGCTGGCAGGCTCTTCTCTGAGACCACAATCCCATTTGATGCATTCTTCTTCTTTCGTACCAATGTGAAGCCTTCATCATCGATAGACGTCCAGTTAACAATGGTATTCTTGGCCTTGTCGACGACATGAGCAATGATAGTGGCTACAACAGTTTGTGGCCTACACAAATGGCCGAAGACATGGCATTTTGAACAGACCTGTGGCTTCCATTGGTAGTCGATCTTCATAGGGAGGAAAGCACTCCCCATCTTCACATAGATCTCGTCAGGAAGGGCTTTATCCGCACAGACCTCGACACAGATTCTTGCGAATGCAATCTTGGTTATGTTCTCCATGAAGGAGTCCATGTAGAGTGGTTTGCCTATGAGACTGACAATACCACTCAGTCCCGAGCTCGTCCATAATGCCAAGGGGATATTATGGATCCTCACCCACAGAGGTACCTTATCGTGGGCCTTCTTACACATCACCAGATCCGGGGTCTATTGCTATAGGATAATGGGTCTTCCAGCAAACAACCACGGTCCTTCCTCCAATATCTTCTGTCTCGCAGCTACCTCAGGTATGTGAAAGTAATAGAAACCAGACATATCTGCTATCATTTCCTCCAACCCCAGCTTGCTCCAGGCGCTCTTCGTAATCCTCTCCACTATCATCACCTGTAATTTCCCGGAGATGAAATAACCCACAAAATAGCTGCCCCATTTGGTCGTCGCCTCTGCAATAGCCTCCCCCGATGAATCTAAAATCATTCGACCATCCTCACAGACCGGCTCGACGAAGCTGAGTTTCATCTTCCTATCCAAAGGATTAGAATTCAACATCAACGCAAAGTTTCGTCCTTGGCCAAAGGAACCTTGCGTGGCGTCAAAGTTCTACGTCGGAGCACGGCTTCGACCTCGACCTCGACTCTGCTATCTAAGGAGGTTAGGCTCAGGACGTCGAGATGTATCCTGTCAAGATTTCGAAAATTCGAAGATTTACTGGTCATGTGAACAGTGTTCTTCATGTGCTTCGGTTTACTGTTCACGTGAACAGTAAGTTTGTCGACTACTGAAGCGGAGTTCATTGTTGCGGCATCATGTGCTTGTCAAGCCATTTGGTTGAAAAGAGTGTTGAGAACATTGGATCAAACTGAGGATGAAACAATTACAATACTCTATGACAGTAGTTCTGCAATTAAACTTTCAAAAAATCCAGTGATGCACGGTTGCGGTAAACATATAGATGTCCGTTTTCATTTTCTTCGAGAACTCACTCAGGTTGGTATAATAAAGTTGGTTTACTGTAGCACTATGGAGCAATTAGCTGATCTGATGACCAAACCACTAAAGTTGGATGATTTCTTGAAGATGCAAGGCTTACTGGGAGTTTGTGCTGAGAATGATATAAACTAAATGCTTATCAGCATTCAATTTCAGGGAGAAATTGTTAGGACTTAGTTAATTCTGATAAGATTAAGTGAGTAAATAAATCCCTGTTTTCATGAGATATTGATTGCTTAGAACTAATCTTTTATCTTTGAAGTTTGTTATCAGTACGTTCCTTCATTTAAGATTTCAGTTGTTTTGTAAGGTTATATATATAGCCCAAGCTATTTTCAATTGAAGGACAACTTTCCTCCAACTGTTTTCTATATCATATAGCTTTATTCAACAAAACATGCATACATAATCTAATCCAAGTGCTCTATCAAGCTTCGGGGACAACCTTCATGCGGTGGAACAGCTCGAGTTCCCTATCAAGCTTCCTAGAGTGGCATAAACCCTTCAATAACGTGTTATAAACACATCACGTTGAGAGCAACCTTCATTGAGGGAGCAGTCATGGAAGATGAAGATGAAGATAGGGTTAGAGCCATGACTTGGAGGCAAATGTTGTTCTGGTCGGAGACATAGTCTTCGTGTTACCATTGCTAGGAGTCAGGGGGTGGGGCGCACTGTTTGGAGGGGATACATCGTGTGTTTTAGATGATGCACCGCTCATTTTGACGACAACGAAAGGAAAATACGAGTGGAGGATGGGGCGCAAAATGTGTTTATGGGAGGTGCACTGTGTTTTTTTGGGTAATGTACTATTCGTTTTGAGGACGACAATGACGATGAAATATAATAAATTGTTCTTTTTTTGGTTTTAATTGTAATATTGACGTATATAATGAATAAAATTATTCATTTTATAAATCGTTAATGGAATAATCAAATATCATTTTATATAAAATTATTATGAAACATTAATAATATGTTAAATTATTTGGTTCAACATTGAGTTAATGATATTATTTTTTTATATCGTTAAGATGAATATAAAACCTTCTTAAAATATATGTTGCATAATATAATGATTATGCAATACTGTTATTAGTTCGGGATGGAGGGAGGAGTAAGAGGTAACAAGGATTGATTGATTTGCTTTTAATTTATGGGGACATTAATTTCTTTCAAAATCTTAATTTAGGGCAAATAAGACGATATAAGAAATTGGAAAATCAATTGGTGATAAAAGTCACAACTACAATTTATAGGTAAATAAGATGTTTTTTGAGAACTAAATGATAAATACACTAGTTAAATTCTCACGTATGTGTATCTTTTGTATTGTAAAATTTGAATTATTGTGATTATTTAATTGTGGTCTGTGATCAATTTTGTTATCGCGGTGTGGTGTCATGCTCAATGGAAATAGACTCGTATCTATTTGGCGTGAATGGAATAATCCAAATAAATATTAAGATCACTTTGTATTTTTATTTTATTTTAGACCATTTTTTGTATTTTTATTTATCCATAAGTCCGTTGGCTTGGTATATTTTTCAAAGTAGGTCAAAATTAATATTTATTAAAAGGAAAAATTATCCGCAAATATCACGTGATCAAGTTAATAACCATGAAATATCATTCCCTTTTTTTCTAAAATAGCTCTTATTATTTTTTTCAGATTTTTTTAAAACGCATGATTTTGTGTAATTTGTGAAGATTTAATTTTATTCCTTTTTTTTATTTTGAATTTCAGTCTCACATTTTTGGGAAGTTTGAGTGCACAAAACAGCCATGCCGATCACCTCAGCTCTTCGTCTATTCGTCATTGAACCTAATCAATTTTTCTCTCTACGCCTTTCCCTCTACACCTCTTGCCGCAGTACTCCATGACCACGCCGTTGCGTTTCCATCTCCGATGAATCTTTGCCATATCGTCGCCATGTGTTTCCGAGGTGCGTTAGGGTTTCTGAATTCGTGATTCCGTTCATCGAAATATTCTATGGATTGGGATGTTCAGTCGATAGTAAAATTAAGGCTTTGATTGTTATGGTGTTGAAACTACTTGAGAGTATTGGTGATTCGATTGACATGTGAAAAGCGTGAATGCTGTGATCACTTTGTGAAGACACAATAGAATACACCAAAAAATTACAATACATGTGATTTTATTACAATGCATCTTATTCATTCATAGTATTGCTTCTTCATTCATTTTAATTTTTTTATTTTGATCGTAGTATATGCTTGGATGACACTCTTGTCAGGTTGAAGATGATAAATTTGGTTCTTGATCCATTCGAGGGTGACGATTCCGGTGTGAGGTTAAGGTTTATGACTTACTAACATTGGTTGTCGGCTACGGTTGATGATAATGATGACGTACCGACGACGATTGTTGGCTGTGGTTGACGACAATGATGATGTACTGACATGTGTTGTAGTTTTCCGGATAAAACGCAGATTCGGATTTGAAATTATTTTGTGACCTTTTTGTTTTGAATGGTATGGTCCTCTTTATCTCTAAGGAACCAATGTGCACTAGATCTTATCTCTTTCTATATAATAGATTAAATATTCTATTTTTTAGGGTTATATATATGTTTATGGGTTTTCTATCATCTTCGAAATTTTAGTTCTTGAAGTCTCGTCACATTCATCTTTTCTAGTACAGACTCAGCAATCTTCTCTAGTATTGTCTCAACCATCTTTGCCTGTGAAAGCTGTTGACGGTGAGAATGATGACGATTTTGATGTTGACCTTTTTATCGTCCCTGCTCATGTAGCATTGAAAGGGATGACTTGGATGCAATACAGTGGGAACGATTGTTTGTCGAACTTTGATGATGACGTGGACAGCGAAGACGAGGCTAATATCCAAGGAGACCATGAAACCATGGAAGATGCAAATATCGATGAGCTTACTGATTCTGACAGTGAGGATGACGATGATGATGATCACATGGAAGCTGATGATAGCGAGTGTGAGGATGATGATGATGATCATATGGAAGCTACGGACGATGATAACATTGTTATTGCTGCTCCGACTCTAGGATGGAGTCATCTAGTTTCAAGGTTCATCGATGTGAGCTGGATACCAGAAACAATCAACGAATCGTGGTGAAACGATTGTTGCTCTTTCTCATTCCTAGGATGGAGGGCATAGAGTTTGATTGTAAGAAGAACTGCTTATATCATATTACAGATTCTGTCATCCATCATGGTGTCGAATACTGTGTGTTAATATCAAAGGGGCAATAATTAATTTGAGGTACAAATAGTGGAAGAAAGATAATCCACGCAATTACAAATAACGTCTCAGAGTCATGAAGCCAAAAGGTAGCATTAGATTGAGGATCAATATAAATTGATTAGACTTTTATTAAATGTCATTGTATCATTACACAAACTCAAGTACGACTTTTCCTCAGTTCTTAGTATTTACTAGCACATGGATGAACCAATGTAGCTTTTATCACATGTGATGCTTACTAGCACGGGATGCTTTTACTAACATGAAATGCTTTTATTAGCACCTAAGGCTAGGAAATATGGGCCCAATTAGAGGGCCTGAACTAGAGATGCCTTCAATGTTCTCGTAGTCTCTGAGGATTTAGGAGTGAGTTTTGTGTGTGACGGGATCAATGCCCATACGAGCTTCCTCCTCAGCTTGGTGTTCCAATGGTTCTCGACGTTGGTGTCTGTTCGTCCACGGAGTTGTTGTGAAATGATAGTTCACCTACAAGCACAAAAAAATATGAGGCAGAATCAATGGATGAATAAACATAAAATCATCGAGTTGTTATCGAACAATATGTTTCAACAAACTTCTTTCATGATAAGTAGCAACAGGTTGGGAAATTGCGATATGAAAATGATATTGAACCCGTGATTGGGAGGCATAGTTTCCAATCCGTCTTCTCTGCCAATTTTTGATTTGGTTTAATGTAAAACAACTAGAAACCAACAATGCTAGGCAAAAATGCTTAATTTCAGGTGAAGATCAAATCAGTTCTTTTTTCTCTTTTCTGGGTTTACCTGTTGCCTAACTGGGCCATTTCCAGTCATTAAAATCAAGTTCCATTCATCCGGGCTTGTCTTCTTCATGGAGTAACATCTACCTACATAATCGGGCTTTTGGCCCACGAAAAACCGAAGCATCCACAAAAGGCCCATGGACTTTGCTTCCGGCCCAGAAGTTAAGTTTCAATGAACTCCGAGTCTCCGATGCTCCTTGGTCGAAACCCTAGAACTCAAGTCTCAGACCAAAAATCCCCAAATTCACTTCTGCTCCTGACTTGCGATTCAAACTTCCTCACCTCGCCACCACCGGACGACCCAGGCGCCGGTCCACGAAGCCACGAGCAGCCATCGTTCAGCAGCCGGTCCACGACGCGCCGTCATCCACGAAGCTCCGATCTCTCTCTCTCCGCTTCTCAATTTCCACTTTCAGGTACTGAATTTTATTTTTACTCGCCATGAGAATGGATTTGTTAAATTTTTGATTCTGATTCTCGTGATCCTTCATTTGTATTAATTGGTTGAGTATCGAGAAATTTCATTCGAGTTTTGATTGTGCCTCGTTGATTTGGGTTGGATCGATGATTTTGTTGTGATTCGTTTGATCTATGTTGATTTTGTGGTGGTTATTTGGGAGATTAATTGGAATCGCATTTGGGAGATTTCTCTTTCCGAGTATTGCGAGATTTTTTTTTATTATCATGATCGGTGTTCGTATTATTGGTGCTTGTTATGGTATGGTGATGGATTTCTCTTCAATATCTTCAATTCTGTTGATCCTTCTTATTAAGCGGTTCATCTAGTTTTAGTTTCAGTGTATGTTATGGTGTGCATATCATGTGTTTTTGCAATAATACTTGTGTTATGTGATAGGGAAGCTAGGAACTAAGTTATGAAAAGTTGAACATATGAGAATGTGTGTTGATGAGGAAGGAATACCAGAGAAGTTGTAGATGCCTCTCCTTGTTTGGTTTCATGTATTTTTCAGCTTGGTCTTATTCTTTATCTGCGTAGAGTCTCATTTTTGCATCTTTTGAGCTATTCATTTTATTTTTCTTGTTCCAAAGCTAAGTGTAGCCTTATAGTTTGATATCTTCCTTATAAAAAAAACGTCACTTGTCACTTCTTGGCTGTCAAGCACTTTTACAAGTGAGAATGCTTTTGCTGATGAGTTCTTATAAACAGATTATGATAATCCCCAGCTATTAGGTAGACATTTACTCCTTGAGGTTTACTATCAAAAACATTGATAATGGTCGATTCTGTTGCAATCAAACGTGGCCTGATGAACTCTATACTCCGTTTGTATAACAAGAAAAACAATTTAAAAAACATGAGTTATTTAATTTAAAAAAAAAAACCTTAAATAAGCTTGAAACGAGTATTGAATCGTAAGAAAAAACCTATGACTAAAAAATTGACTTAACAACACTCCCTTCGCTTGTTCATCACAGAGCTCGATCTCATCACTCGAGGTCGATATAACACCTTCCTTCTTATGCGTGTGCTCGAACACCTCATCTTCATCCGACATCCTCTTCAACTTCTCAGCCTGTAAAAATATTTTATGAATATTAAAATTGAGATCTTTGTATAAAAAAAATAGACAACTTAAAAATAAACTTAAAATTAGACATCAAAAATATATATAAAAATATTTGTCAGTTTCTTGGTCACATGGGTCGTGGACACACCTCCTTGTGTGTTTCGCTTTCCCTTTATTTCTGTTTTATTATGCTTGTTGTGATCAATCTTGGAACTACTGATAGGATTACCGTCTTGGTTACTCTTGTATTCTAAACTATTGAAAACATTTGACAATTAATCATGAACATGAAGGTTTATGGTATTTCAATGGAAAGTGAGATAATTATTCACTTGAAAGATTAGTGAGTTCATTGATCCTTTTAGCCTTTTTCTAAGAATGCAATCAACTCCTATCTTTGTACCCTCAGTACGAATATTTTTTGGATTATTTTACATATTTGGATTAATGTTCATCATAATTCGTTAGATGAGGATACCTATACCCTAGCCATGTGGTCATGACTCATCACATCCATATATTTATAATGCGGTTACAATATTATGTGTTATGTTATTTTTGCTTTGTGTTTAAGAGATTTGTATTCCCCACTGGGACTATTAGAAGACATGAGTCATAATAAATCTATTTCTTTCTTAGTTAATTTACTCGTTATTTAATTGCTTTCAGTTTATTTTATTTTGTATTTTGTCTTGTGTTATATTTATATTTTTAATTGTCATTTCTAAATTCATTTTTATTGTCGGTTTTGTTGTTGTGATTGTGTCTACCTTGAGGGTATTTTGGGAAACAGTTGTCCACAACATAGGTAAGGCTGTTTATATCTCGTCCTGTCAAGATCACGTATCGAGACAAAAAAAACTGGGTGGTTGTCGTTTAAGAGATTTGTTTTGAGAACTGTTCATCGACAAAGTCACCAGCTACCTTTATCTTCCACCGTAAATCAAAATTACAAGTCATCATCTTCGACTGTGGATCAAAATTACAAGTCATCATCTTCGACTGTGGATCAAAATTGCAAGGGTGAAAACTAACCGACGATGAATCAACGGCGACCAGTCTTCGGCCGGCCATCGGGGACCGATGGATCCGATTTCTCATACCGCATGGTCGTCGATTCTAGTAAGATGAATTTCACAATCTCATGCAGTGACTTGTTACTTTTCATCAAAGTAAATTTCTCAATTGCTTGAAATTCTTGGTGGTGGTGTTGTTGATTGTCGATGTGGTGATTGTGTTTGATTAGGGTACACGAGAGTAGCTCAGGGGAAGTCTCACCTTGCTCGGCTCCTCCTCGTTCAGGTATATTGGTGCATTCCGTGATTGAATGGTGAATTTTGTGGATTTCGATTGGATTGAGTTAGAGAGGAATTTATTGCTGATTGTTGTTAGATTGGCTAAGCCTGTGAATGCAGGCATTCGATCAATCTGTTTTTAGCTTGTTAGCCATACCGTGATCGGGAAACAACCTCCGCATTGTTTGCGATAGGGGTAAGGTTATGTGAATTCCACCGTCCATAGACCTAGTCAATGATTAGAGTATCTGGTTAGTTGTTGTAGTCATTGTAACAAAATCCCCGAGTAATTCGTGTATATTACGAAAAATCTGGGGACTTTTTGTTTGCCGAATTGACATCGTATTTTTCGTAATATTCGCGTATAATTCGATTTTTTTTATAATTCGGATTTTTTTTAGATTTTTCATAAAATTCAAAAAAAAATCCGAATTTTTGAAATGTAATCAAACTATCTTGAAACCTTCATGCAAAAATTAAGATTTTTCAAGACCCGACCCTTTTTTTTCTTGAAACCAGTATTAATCCCTTATTCTGATTTTTTTTTCCGTAGTAATCACCATACTGTTCTAATGTCGAATATATTCTTATATTTTTTTCTCGATTTTTTCCCGTTCTTTTTTATTTATTTTCAAAATTTATATTTGTCGAATTAAACCCGTATCCAAATTTTGATACTATGGTTGTAGTCATTGTATTCGCGAATTGCGATGGTCATCTGTGGTTGTAGTTGTGTGATTGCTTAGACATGTGTGGTGAGTGTGGAAGATTCATCATGATGATGGAGTTTGGAGTATCGGATGAAAATTAAATAGTCAGTATGAAGGGGCGGCCAATGATGCTTTTCTCACGAAAGAAGTGCTTCATTGTCATGATTAAGTTCACTTGCTAAATAAAGCAGAAATGGCCAAGCTGTTCTCTCATGTTTTACCTATTTTTGTTGTGGTTAATCATGTCTTGTTACTCTCTTGATGATTCCTTCTTTTTCTTTCTAAGGTACTTACATGATTGTCTTCCAACCTTTTCATCTCAAAGATTGAGGGGAAAAATGCTCCTACTTTTTCTGTTGTCTGTATAAGTATTTTGATGGTTTTGGTTCAGACTTGTAACTTCTTACTTTTTAGTAGGTGCACCTTTACAGATTGGATTGTTTTGTACCATAATGTCATTTTAAAGCATTGGATGACTGAATTTTATTTTTTTTCACCTTTGCAAAGCTGTTATCATATGCTTTTTATTTTGCAAAGGTAATTCACACTCACAGAACTCTGTTTATGTTATCAGGCACTTATTGTGATTGGAGAAGCTCTTTTTGCGTTTTTACCGATCTTGAAAGGGGATATTGCTAACGTCAACCACTTAACTTTGGTGGCCATCTTATTTCTTTCTTTGTTCATAGGAGAGTCAGGTGCGGCACCCCTCCCTTCCTCTTTCCCAACCTGTATGCAATGTGTTATGGAATGTATGGCATCTTTCTCTTTCTTTCCTAATTTTGATGTTGTCTAATTAGTGTGTCGAAAGATATTTAGGTTGTTATCTATGTGTAAACTATTATAAGGTTACTTATCTTCTTTTTTCACGCTTCATCCTCTCTTTTTTCCTTCTTTTTTTTTTTTTTTGCCACATCAACATTTGTTTTGTTTGCACTTTATTTATTGTGTAAATTTTTTTGTTTGCATTTATTTTAATTTGTTAAGTATTATACTTTTTTATCAGTTAAAGTTTTCATCATGTCTAAACAGCCATTTGAAAGTTGGTTTAGAAATTGTATTTTGTTGATTCCTTGTGTTATGTATATAACTACTTATCTTGTCAAGTTAGCAAGCCTTGATTTCTGAAAAGAACTGGCCTATAGCTATGTTTGGAATTTTTTTTCATTTTAATATTATAAGAAAGAAAATTTTTAAAATTAACGTGGTGCAAAATTTATTTTGAAATCTAAGTTCTAACATCCTTTTACTATTCGTATGAGAGAAAGCAGAATTCAACACATTTTGTTTATAAACAAAGCCTCATGATAACAAACATTTTCTTTACAAAACAAAATTCTCAAAGAAAGCATTATGAGATCCAACAATTTTTTCAGTGAAATCAGTTTGGTGTCTAATCTATAGGAAATGCGTCAGTAACTCTTAACAATTTTCTTTATGAAATTGCGTTTGTGATATTTTCAAAGAAAGTGTCACGATTGCTAACACTTTCTTTATTAATGTAATCGATAATAGAAAAGTGGCACATTTAATGTAAAAGAATGTGTTACTGTATAGAACAATTTCTTGAGAGTTCTAAAAATCACCCAAAACTTGTAAGTCACTTTAACACTTTCTCTCACAAAAATAAAAGAAATTATCTTGATGTTTTTGAAATGCAATTGAAAAATAAAGTGTCATTGTGACTCACACTTTCTTTAGCGTATTAGAAACGAAAGAATGCGTCTTTCTATCTAACAATTCTTCACACGGATACGTAAAAAAAATTGTAGAATTTGCCTTAAAAAAAAGTCTACTTCCATATCATGTGTCATCAAATCTAAAGTTTTCTTCAAAAACAAAAAAAATCAAAAAAAGTCATCCAATATTTTACCATTTTCTCTCCTAATAGTTAAAGGATGTTAGATTCAAAATAAATTTTGCACCATGTTAATTTGAATTTTTTTTATAATTTAATTGAAAAAATCCTATGTGTGCTTCTTTCCTTTTTTTCCCTTTTCTGTTTTTATTTTATTTTCTTCCTTTTCTTTGGAATTTGAGGAAGGATTACATGCTGTGAATATAGTAAAAGGTCATAGCATGGTGGCATTGTAAGTTTTAGATCTAATGGTGGTGCGTGAGGCAAAAAACATTTGTGGGAAAGACCTTCCCGTTTTCTGATTTTCTTATTATTACTCTGTGTCGAGGTGGTACATATTAAGCTTATAATCCTAAGTTATTTATAGGGAATGAATCAAGCATGTTTTGCCTAACAAACACAAAACCGTGTTTGTACAAGGAAAACGTTTTTGACTGGTGGAGATGAACAGTGGCCAGTGAAAATGCGTTAGCATGTTTTCCATGTTTTTCTCCATGTTAAGATTTAGCTAACATACTCCCCCTAATCTTGACATGGTTTTTTTTCCTTAACCAAAGATCTCGGCATGTTATTGCAGTGGCTGCCATAAACTTGATCTCATATAATGCCAATGCAACAGTCTTTTCTGCTTTTGTGTTCTTGCAAACTTCTCTTCGAGACCCTTCACTTTTGTTTCAAGATTGATTAGTAGAGCTTCTCGCTCTTTTTCCATCTTCATGAATTTTTCCAGCACATCTTTCCGCGTCGCATTCCTTTCTGCCGTCTTGACATTAATGCAATCTGTTTCTTCTTCCATGTGCCTAAAGAGATTTCTAACGTCTTCGTTCTTCTGCTCATCGGGCTTTTGTTCCGATATATCATCGAGTTTCTTCTCGCTGCTGTCAACACCATTCTTCTTAGATGGAGCAGACATCAATTCGACCCAATTTGTCTTTTTGAGGGAATCAGACTTCTTGCGTTGAAGATCCACATCATTGTCTCTGCGCTGTCCGCGCGTCCTTGCTCGTCGACGATCTCGCCATCGACATCGTCGAAATTCACCGTTGTTGGTGTCGGGGGAATCTGGAACTTGTAATGATACGCGCACTATCGAGATAGATGGACTTGCCTTTCCTGCCGTAGGTGGAAAATGTTCTGCACCAATGACTGCGTCTTTCGGTTCTTCGAAACTTGCTTGGAGACTGATTTATTTGGCTAACTCCAAATTTATCTTATAAAGGCGATTTAATGTGCGCTTTACAAACATTAACAACTTGCCGTTGTCATACACCTTCATGACATTTCCCATCATGTTCACATCGCATTCATTCTCTGTCATCTGTCCAAGACTGATGATATTAGTACAAAGTTTAGGAATGTAGTATACCTCATGGAGGTTCTTGCACTGGAACACAACCATTCCTTTGCCCTTGACCTGAACGACATTGCCATTGCCAAGTCTCACCTTCTCGGTGACATTTTCATCAAGTTCTTGGAACATTATGATTGTTGGCACCGTTGTCTAGGTACCAGACATCCTTGGTGATGTCTTTTCCTCGTTATGGTAAAACATCTCCACCATCCTTTCTTCTGTGTTGTATGGCGATTTGCTGTTTAGCTCGTATCTCCTTCTGAGACATGGAAAACAATAACGCTGGCTTGTCCGGAATAACATCTGTGTAATGTTTCTCGTCGTTCTGTCGCTTATTGCGACACTCAGAAGCATAGTGTCCCATCTTTCTGTAATTGAAACACTTGATGTGCCTTTTGTCACGGCTGCTGCTTCCTGCACCTTCCTGGCATACTCCATCATTTTCGTCTCGGTCGCTCCTTCCGCGACCTCGTTCACGCCATTCGCCTTTGCCTCGGTCTGAGGTGCGTGATTCGTATTCCTGACCAGATGACAAAGCTTCTCCAGTGTTGTTCCTCTGGGGTGCCTTTCGTTCGGTTTCAGTGAACATGAGCTGACTCCCACCACTATCGATGTTCTCGCGAAGTCGAGCTCTCTCCTCGAATGCTTTCAATCGTCCTATGGTCTCCTCGAACGGCATCGTCTGAAGATCGAAGAACTGTTCGATCCCAGCAACAATGATGAAATATCTGTCTGGCACACAGTCTAGCAGATTCTTGACTATTGCAGCATCATTAAGATCTACACCAAGGCTTGAAAATCGGCTAGACATGCCGCTGAAATTTTCGGCGAACTCGTCAATGGAATCTTGTTCCTTCATCCGCAGAGCATCAAATTCACTTTTTACTGTCTGCAACCGAGCCTTCTTTACTCGATCAACACCCAGGTACCTTGTCTTGAGGCTCTCCCAAATTTTCTTTGTCGTCTTCTTCTTTGCAATCTGAAGAAGAACATCTTCGGGGATAGATTGGAGGATGTAAAAAGCACGTGTCTTTTTGTCCTTTCTTAGATCAACATCCTCTTCTTTTATTGGTTCGACCGTCTCCCAAACGTCGATTGTCTCTAATTTTATTGTCCATACTGTGTAGTTGGAAGAATTCAGCATCGGAAAATGATACGACATTCCGTCGCTTTTCTTTGACACCTGCTGGGGAACAATAGACCTTTTGGGATTTTTTTTTACCAACAACAATTTCCTCTTTTCTTTTTCTTAAAAAAAAATCTTTTTTTCCCTTTTCCTTTTGTTGCTTTTTTTAAGGAAAAAACTTTTTAAAAAAAAAACAAATATCCCTCAAATTCAATTTGGTCAAAACTTTGACCAAGATTTAGGGTTAATATGCAAAATCACTCCCTTCGTCTCTGCACATCCCTTTCTTCTTTCCCCCTTTTTTTCAACCGCCGCACTGCACACCTTTGTTCCTCTTCGTCGCCTTCTACTCCCGACACACTCCCCACACAACCTTCGTCGTCTTCCTCCCGTCACCTCCTCCTTGAAATCGTTCGCTCAAGGCTGCATGGATCTGGTGATATAGCTCGAGGACGAATGGATTCGATCTGGTGATCTCCCTGGCGGTGGTTCTCTGGTGTTGTCGGGTCTCGAGGTGGCTGGCTGGATGGTTGGGGAGCGTCGATACCAAATCGGCTTGGTGTTTATGTTGGATCTGCGCACTGGCGAGGTATGCGGCCACCTCTGCCTGACCTCGTCCACTGCCTCCTCGGCACTACCTCTCACCGGCACACACACCACCAACCTGTTCTGATACCAAATATAAGTTTTAGATCTAATGGTGGTGCGTGAGGTAAAAAAGATTTGTGGGAAAAATCTTTCCTTTTTTGATTTTCTTATTATTCCTCTGTGCCGAGGTGATATATATTAAGCTTACAATCCTAAGCTATTTATAGGGAATGAATCAAACATGTTTTGCCTAACAAACACAAAACCGTGTTTGTATAAGGAAAACGTTTTTGGCTGGTGAAGATGAACAGTGACCAGTGAAAACGTGTTGGCGTGTTTTCCATGTTTTTCTCCATGTCAAGATTTAGCTAACAGGCATGGGTGGTAGTGAAAAGAAGGAAGAGCGCCTTTGCGGGTCTGACACTTGTGCTGAGTTTTACATAATGCAATTTCAAACACCTCAAGGTCAAGCTGGTGTCATATCAGAAGAAGTGGGCTGTGTTTTAGGATTGTGTGCTATTTGCTTGCCCAGTTCTCCGCACTTTGTACTACCACTCTGTTGTTCTGATCATCCTTTGGTTGCCTGGGACATCTCCATATGTTGATCATAATTTCAGCTGATCCTCTATCTAACGTCAATTCTATTCGGAGTGCTCGTGCCATCAAATGCCCGTGACTGTTGAATCCTCACCACTGATCCTTTAGCAGCTGTGACTGTTGAGAAAAGGAGACAAGGAGGATTCTAACCTAAGTCATTGTGATTTAGAAAGCTTTTGGAATGAATTCTGCTTCAAAGTATAACATAAGGCGATAACATTCTATTTTGCTCAAATGTTTTCCCATCTATAGCTTGAGTTCTCATGATATAGTGGTTTCTTGGAGAGAACTTTTGCATGGAAGAATTATTGAGTAACAATGCTTTTTCCTTGATCTTTCTAATGTTGCTATTGCTTTTCCTTCTACTTCAACTTCTAAATAGTCTTACGTTGAAGGTCGTAGGCAAAGTAGGACGAGTTTCTTGAAGATTCACATGCTGTTGTCATCCATCTCAATGCTGCTCCTGGGTTATCGCACCGTCAGCAAGGATGTTATACAACAGGCAAGATGCTTGTTCCCTCTTTGCTCTTCACATGATTGCTGAAGTTGTATTTGTTTTCCCAGTCCCTGCCATTTTATAAAATTTTGAGATAGAACCCAGTGTGGTGTTGAATTCTTGAGAGAAGGTGTGTTATAGGCTTATGCTTGTTTCCCTTTGGTTTTCCCATGATCACTCGACATCTTAACTAAACCTGGAGATTGAATCAAGTACACTGTTAAATCTTGATATCCCCTTCTTGTGCCGGAATTGGAATGGAAGGCTCTTGTTAACTGTTGTGCAAATTGTCATACCCAAGAAACTGTTACGTTTATTGCTCTTGAGGTTGGCCTATCTCTCTTTGCATGAAATTCTGGGCACATCCCTTCACTTGGTGATGGATATTCTACTGAAAGCTTCATCAATATGTGGCTTCTCTATTGACTTCTTCACTGTATTTTTTGCTGTCAAAGTTTCGCCTTCTTGAGTGAATCCAGTATAGGATTTTGCTCAGGGTGTGCACTCTGGTGATGCTCTTGATTTCTCGATTATGAGAAACAACAATATGGTGTTAGGGAATGAGACATTGTTGTATGATGTTGGTCTTTCCTCTTGTGACATGCAGGTGGCTGGTGGTCAGATCGGCAGTGTTTTAGACGTATATAATGAACAACTAATTCATGTTATCGTCCTATTAACCGGTAACTTTCCGATCACTTCCAACTCTGCCATGCTGAAGGATGACCTTTGTTGCACTCCTGCTTCTGATCATTCTTTTTATGTATCAGGTGTATTCTTGCAAATATTTATTCTTCATACCGCTGTTTCTCTGATTCGTAACATGTCTCCGCCAAAAAGATCATCCTGACCTCCTATGGTACGGAGTTTTTTCGTGCTCGGTTATCTCGTGCTCTCTCTCAAAACTGTTGGATCTTCATCGGCATCTTCCTAGGAGAATCTCTACCTTCTCACCTTATTGATGGTTAATCGAGTAGGCCACTGTATCCTAGTCTATCAGCACCTTATATTGCGGGCATGGAATGCATGGGATTTTGAGATGATTGGATCCTTCTATTATGGGAAGAATGTTTGGACAGATTACAGAGAGCACTATGCTCTGAACATTTTGCTTGGATTCCTGAACATTTTTGGATAGCAAAATAACGCGTTTGGATTCTATTGTTTTGAGGGCTCTATTCCATTTTGAAAAAAAAACATTGTGGCGCATTGGATGGGTGGACGTATTGATTAGGGTTTATTGTATGATCGTATGATGCTTGATCTGTGATAAATTATCATCTAGTCTGAATGGTGCTTTCAATGTTCTGAATTAGTTGTTCGATCATTGTTTGAGGTTGTGTTGGTTGTTGAACATCGTCTCTCGTTTGATTGGTCGCCTAATATTGATCTTGTCGTATGTATTGAATCTGAAAGGATAGGTGTAGATTTGACCTAGACAACTCTCACCTTGAGTTGAATGCAAGCTCGAGAGAATGTTTGCATTACTCATAATCGCTTAAGGGAATCACTCTGCACATCACTTGGTTGTTGTGTTCAGTATTGCTCAGTAGAGATGTGTTGAGGTGACGTTTAGTGAGAGTCATCTTAGATCTCTAGAGAGAATAAAGTAAGATTTAGGGATTTTCGACTAATAATCTAAACACTTAAAGAACAACTAGATTAGAGTGAATGAAATGGTCATACATTATGATAACGATAACGAGGTCACGATCCTAATTTCACATACATATAACTTGAAGTTTAGCTTAGTGTTACCTAATTTCCTTAGTTACATTAGTAAAGAATCACATTCGATTATTTTAGTTTGACCTATTTTGGACTGCAATCGTCGATCCTTAGAGGCTTATTTCCTCGTGGCATGATATTATTACTCTTCTTAGTATTTGATAAATGATATGTGCACTTGTGTATATACGACTTAGTAAACGCTTAACACACACCATTCCCTCCAACTCAAAAAAATTAGGTATTATTCCCGTCGTTTCAAAAAATTATAACTTTGACATAATGATTTATATGTGTTGATTTTATAGGTAATGATTTATTTGTTCGTGTGATTTGTGAGAAATAGTGAGAAAAAAAAATAAATGAGGAGAAATGATAGTAACAAGAGTTAATCCGATATAATAAATGTAACATTTTGACCTGAATCACAAATTCTTTTATGTGAATTTTATTTTTAAATATATCAGTAGTGTTAGTGAGGGTTTATTATAGCAACTGAGAAAAATTTAATAAAACGTAATGTAGTCGTGAAAGCATGTTTTGTGCGAAAATTTTATCGAATAAGAAAATGTCGTATGTATTTTATAACAAGCAAAATATAAAAATATTACATATATTATAGAAGAAAGGAGTACAAAGTGGGAGTGTTTTGAGAGTTCTGTGCAACAACATTTAAAAAAAAAAAAAAAGAACAAATACGAAAATAAAACAATGCAATTTTTATTTTTTTTGGAAATCTAGAAAAAGCAAGTTAGTAATTTAATAGGTACAGAGAGAATAATACTTCCATTGTCTCGGTCATAACTTTTTGACTTGACACGATAATTTATGTGCATTAAATTTTATAGGTAACGATTTGAATGTTATTATGATTGCATGAAAAAGGGGAGCAAAAAAAAAGGAAAAAAAGATAACAAGATGAATTAATATGATAAAAATTATACTCCCTTTATCCCATTTAAATTATGACGGGTTGATTTAACACGATAATTTATGTTGTGTTGAATTTATATATAATGATCAATTTGTCTTTGCGAGTATGAGAGAGAGAGAAGTGAAGAAAAAAAGAAAGCGAAATGATATTGACATTAATTGATCTTATATGAAATAGAGACATTTTTGTAATTTTATATTAAAAAGTTATCAAATAGGGAAAAATTATAATTTTTGTGGGAGATCTCAAATATTAAAAAATATTATAATTTCAATGGGACAGATGAATTAAAAATAGAGATATTTTGATGATTTTGTAGAAAAATATTTTCAAGTAAGAAATGATAGAGTATATAAAAAAGACAAATGATAAGTTTTTTTTATTAAATAAATAATGCAGTTATCCCTATTTTTATATAGAGAGATTGTTTCTTGGATCTTACGGTTATGAAGGAAGCGACTTACCATTGAGTCAATTTCACATTATTAGTATTAGATCTCTACTTGTGAATATATAACTTTTGATTGTATTTTTTTGTGATGCACTCCATTATATTGTATTTTTTTATTAATAACAAATGATTCATTTTTTATTAATTAGTTATATTATTTATTCAAAAAAAAATTATATTGTGTTTTATAAACTTCAATTTTTCGATTATTCATGCATTTTTTAATTATAAGAAACTCAAAGTATTGGATAATACATAAAGACATCAACATTACTGTAATATGAGATAACGAAATATCAAAATAAAATTTCCTTAATGTGATTATTAATGTCATAATCGATCAAAGAAAAGCTCGATCAAATAAAAAATATATAATATTATTGCTATAAATTTTTATAGTTTTTTTTATAAATTTAACATATTTAATTAATCATTCAGATGCTTAATAATGAAGTTTTTAATAATGTTAGTTAATTCATTGGGAAATCAATCAATGAAAAATTGACATTTGAATGACTATTAACCAATAGAAAATGAATATGTGGATGATCAACAAGAAAAATCTTACATCTATATTATATATTTATAATGATATAGGTGATTTGTCTTGGCAATATCCCCGTTCGTATATACTCCTTATGTCCTTCCTTTTCATACATGTGACCTATACTAATATACAAATAGAGGTGGTTATGTTTTCAATTGAGATTTTTGAATTTTGACTGTTCAACTTTACATCCGATAATTCAAATTAAATATTAATGTAATAGAAAATAAATACAATTGTTCATCAAATTAAAAGAAAAAAGATTAATGTATTACATATACAGTTACACTAAAATGTCAAACGACAAATCATGAGATGATATGACAGAGTATTAAAGTAATTTTTGAAATTTTAATTAACAATATGGTAACTTCAACATATTTAAAATAAAATAAAATTTTAGAACCTTAATTTAACATAAATATCTATATATCTAATCCAATATCTAATCTAATCTATTATCTCATCTATTTATCTATATATATTTTTCCATAAAATATAAAAAGGTACTCTTTTTTATCTTAAAATCTATGTTTATAATTGAGTTTTTCATAACTATAATTCAAATTTGATCTAATAATATATTTTAATATTAATAAATAAGCAATATTCTAAATAATAATTTATTAGTTAAAGTCTTAAATAAGTTTTTATTAGTAAAATGTCTTAAATTAATTTATCAAGAATATTAATATCTTTAAGAAAAAAATTATGTTTTGTTATAAAGTATTATATGGTTTTATTCGGGTTGGTTTGGTTTGATTTTTCTTAAACAACAACAACAATCTAGGTAATCTCGTTAATGGATAAGGTCTGAAAAAGATGAAAATATATACAGTCTTATCTCTATTGTATATCTATTTTTATGCAATAGAGAGATTATTTCTGATGTCTTAAAAAATAAACATATAAAACAAGACATCAATAAAGAAATATTAAAACTCATCAAGTAACAGAGAGAGAATAATAGAGAAAGAACATAATTAATCAAAATTAGGAATTAATGAAAAATTAATAAGAAATTGAAAAGGTAAAAAATTATGAAAAATTATAGATAAGTACTGGATAGATAAATATATAAATAAACTTAAACATAATCTGTCATGCCCTAGGACAGTGCGATAGTACTTGCGCTTAAGCCTAAGAGAAATCCTTTATCGCACAATATTCCTGATGTAGTCTCTTCGTACTTTTGCCAACTCACTTTCATACGATGAATAATATCTTCATCAATATTTTCATTCTCTTGAATCATAGATCCAAGGTACATGAATGATGATGTCACTAGGATCGCACCTAACCCAATCCTTGCCTCCTATTCTTGAATATCTTGGTTTTCACTACTTACATAACATGTACTCCGTCTTTGTTCTGCTTAGTATTAAATCCTTCGCCTCAAGCTACTCTCGCCACCTCTCTAATTTTTTATTAACTCCTTCCTCGTATGATCAATGAAAATAATGTCATATGTAAACAACATGCATCGCGGTACCTCTTCCTGAATCTCTTCCTGAATCTCTTTCATAAATTCATCTATGACTATCGCGAAAAGAAATGGACTAAGATCAGGCCCATGGTGTAACCCTATATGTATAGGGAAACACTCTTTATGAAGATGATCTTTATTTCTTGGAGACTTTTGTCAACACTTGTGACATGCTGTACGAACTGTATTTTGTACATCTCTCTTCTTTTTTTTTTTTTTTTCATTTATATGCACTGACACTTTCTTCTGTGATTGTTGCAGAATTACAATGTGCACGAAACCTGTGGGCAAATGCAGCGATGGCTTAGAGGCATAATTTATGAAGAAGCTTCTAAATGATAAGGCCATCAATAGTTCCCCCATAAATTTTTTCTTGTCCATGATAACTGTCGAAATAGATTATTTCTATTGGCGGATTGAGATCAGGGTAAGAATTTGATTATGCATTGTTTTATTCATTTATATGCACTGTTTGAAGCAATAATATGCACTGATGAGGTGTACATATGAACTGCCACAGGGAAGTCTTGCATTGAGGATGATGAAGCTTGTATGAACTGGGTCTTTGGACTGTGTTCACTGGTCTTGTGAGATCTATATAATGTTATCCTTGTTTTTTATTGTAAACTGATATTTTCTCATTTGTAAACAACTATGTCTATTATCATGAACTGGTCTTTTCAAATTTGTAAATTGCTATGTTTATTATCATAAATTGATCTCTTGTGATTTGTAAATTGCTTTGTTTATTACAATTTCTTGTGCCTTATGGATTGTCTTTTTCGTTTTCATGAACTGTTATTGCGATACAATGAATTGCTATCAGTTTTTCAATGAACCGATAACGTTGTCATTAATTTAACATGCATTTAAACAATCGAACTTCATGCTATCAATTTATCTTAGTTAATGAATGCATTTTTGTTGGAAACAATCGATAGTAATAGAAATATGAAGTTGATAAGTTCAAAGAAGTGGATTGATATCTAGTAGAAAGAGATAATACATGATGAAATTATTAACATGTTGAAGAAATGAAGTTGTTAACATGTTGAAGAAATGTCATCATCTTGTTTGATAGTACATATTATCAAACATTCATATGACATAGATTCTTTGTGAAGTCAAGCATTCATATGGTATAGGTTCTTTGTGAAACTAAGAGATCATATGACATTGGTTCTTTATATGCAATCAATTTACGATTTCATAACAAATCAATATGATTAAGTACATTACACATGAACTGTTCACATGAATTGCCTTAACAATTACCATGAACTGCTTGATATTTTAACATGAATTGCTTAAACACTGACAATGAACTGCTTTGTCATGATATTATGAAGTCTTTAATTGACAAAGTTCAACATAAACACCCCATAATGCTGACATATGAACTGCAAACACCCCATCATGAACTGCATAACTTTACACAATAATATTTTATTGAAAATCATGAACTGCCAATCTATACGCGATGAAATTACCTTATAATTAAGCATGAACTGCTTTATAATGAACCATGAACTTCCTTATGATAAAAAATGAATTGTTCTAAGATCAAGTATGAACTGTCTTATAATAAACCATGAAATCGAAGTCCTTACACAATGAATTATATAGGCCATCTTAAAGGGGGCAAGGGGAACCCCCAGGTATTTGACAGAAAAATCGTCAAGTACCATACCAAGAGAAGCTGCAAGAAATTGCTTTCGACCTATATCCACACCACCAACATAGAGCTTACTCTTAGCAAGGTTAGCCTCTAAACCAGAAAATTCAGCAAAATGCATAAGCTGGTGTTTGATATTATCAAGGAAGAGCTATCAGCTTTACACAAATACATTAAATCATCAGCGAAACAAAAACTCACCAACTTCACCCTTTTACATCTACGATAATAGGATAAGTCTTCCTTTTTGCACATTTGAGTTATACATCTGGACAAATATTCCATAACAATCACGAAAATATAGGGGGACATGGAGTCTCCTTGTCGAAGCCCTCTTGCACCCTTAAAAAACCCATGAAAGGTACCATTGATGATGATGGTATAATACACAGAAGTCAAGCAAGCTAAAGTCAAAGTAACAAACTATTCAGGAAAATTTAAAGCATCCAACAGATCTTTAACAAAATTCCAGCTTACAGTATCGAAGGCTTTCCTGATATCCACTTTCACAAGGCATCTGGGGCTAACACCCTTCCTCTCATAACCATACATAAGATCTTGGCATAACAAAAAATTATCAACAATTGAACTCCATGAATAAAGGCGCTCTGATTTTCAGCTATCAAAGAAGGGAGAATAGCACAAAGCATCTTGGTGATTATTTTATAAATCACTGTGCCACAGGAGATAGGTCTAAAGTCACTGACCTTAGTGAGATTTTTGCATTTAGGGACAAGATGCAGCACAGAATTGGCAGCTATTTCCAAGAGATATCCTTTAGAAAAGAAATACAACACTGCTTTAGTCACATCCGCACCACTTGTTTCCCAAGTCTCCTTAAAAAACACAGCTGAATAGCCATCAATCCCTGGTGCTTTTGAGCCATCAATAGCAAATAAAGCATTTTCATACATCATCTCCAGTAAAAGGCTGCACAAGCATATGCTACTGCTCACCAGTTAAGACCTGACCTTCTGAGATGATATGCTTATCAAGAGAAGTACTTGGAACCATAGTCCCCATGAAATTCTTCATATGTAACAAGGATATCAACAATTTCAAGCTGATATGAAGGTAAAGGAGTCATCCTCACGACAAAGAGAAAGGATTTGAGATTGCTGCCTTCGACCCTTGATAATGTTGTGAAAATATTTAGTATTCCTATCATGGAGTTTAAACCATTCATCGCGTGCCATCTGTTTCTGAAAAGAATCCTCACCTTCCAAAAGAGAAAAGTTGACAGCTAGGCTTCAAACCTGGACAACTGGATACTTGTCTTATGCTGGAAGGCTGCAGTTGATCAAATCTGTTCTTCAATCTATTCATATCTACTGGGCTTAGGTTTTCTGGCTTCCTAGTGGGGTGATGGATGAGATTGAAAAGATCTTCAGGTCTTTCCTTTGGTCTAGTATTGCTATGAACCCTCATAAAGCTAAAGTTGCATGGTCTGATGTTTGTCAACCTCTAAAGCACGGTGGCCTTGGCTTGAAACAGCTTAAAGCATGGAATCAAGCCCTTCTTTGCAAGCAGCTATGCGCAATCCGGTTTAAAAAGAAGAGATTGTGATGTAGGTGGACTATGCTTATTATTTTAAGAGGCACAGTATATGGTGTATTGCAGCTACAAAACAAGTGCCTTGGGTGTGGATGACTATTATGAAGCTAAGGGATTTGCTGTTACAACAAACCAATATCATTGAACGGATTTTCTTAGTAAAGGAGGGGTATGTTGCTCTTTCTTCTTTGGCCCCTAGGGTGACTTGGTCTAAACTCATCTGGAACGCTTCTTGCAGGCAAAGGGAAACTTTCATTACGTGGCAGGGACGAGGAACTCTTTGAGAGTCAAGGCATGGTTAATAGACGAAGGCTTGGTGCAGGATGATGGTTGTGAGTTATGCAGGTTGGAAAGGGAGGATAGCGATCTTTTTTTTTTTTTTTTGGCTGTGTATATGTACAGGAACTGTTAAAGTCTGTAATGCCATTTTTGAAGCTTTCAGGCTGGAAATGTAGTTGGAAGGATTGGATTCATTGGATTGGGTGTATGTCGAGGGGGAAAACAGAGATGGCATTCAAAAGACAACGCCTTACTCCATTCCTGGTGTACGAGATATGGCGTGAAAGGAATGCTAGGCTGTTTCAGCATATTGCATCGAGTCCTGATGTACTTGATAGGAAAGTTTTGCATATGTTGATTTGAGTATGTACTAGTTCAGGGCATTTCATGTTTTCATGCTATGTTATGTGAGATGCAGTTTTGTACTTGGTTGAGCGTGGAATAAAATGCCAAGAACTTCTGTTAAAATAAATAAATAAATAAAATACATAGATCATCCAACAGAATTGCATGTTTATATATATCGAATATGAAGTCTTAAAAGTTTTTTTTAATGAAATCAAAGTCTCTAATCACCACGGATTGGGTTTTGACTGGTTCTCCGATTATGCCCAAGTTGCTTACTCCTGTTACACATTACTCACTTCGTATTGACTTGAGATGGAATCCTCCTCGTCCTCCGACATCCTATTGTGTTGGGACCTCGGGTGTTAAATGTTTGATATGTATTTTCTATAACGCAAATGCACGTATCACTTACAAGTAATAAATTTGGTGAGAACCGAGTATCGTCCTTAAGGACTTGTTTCTAGAATCAACTTATCTTAGCTCTAATAGGTCAAACAATCACAAACGATGTGTTAACTAGATGGAATGCTAAACTAAACTAACGGAAGATCCCATGCTATTGAATGGGTGAGTATGTGAGGGAAAGGTATGATTGTGACTCGTCTTCATAATGTTTAACCATTTTATTGCTCTAATCTAATTGTCATTCTATTGTTGGGGTTGCTAATCTGATCACCTTAAAACTAACGCTAGTCTCTCTCGAGGTCTAGAATCAATTTCGTCAAGCGACGTCACAACGTATCCGTACGTGAGACGATACCAGCCAACGAGTCGTTATGAACGATCAGTCCTATGACTACACGAATCACGCAGACAGTTGCCTCAATGTAGATTGATTCTATCCTCCTAAAATCAAAACAATCCTAAAATCATACACTAGGTGATCAAGCTAGTGAAGCATTATGTACAACAACAAACATTCAACACGATAACACATGAACAACAACTAGATTAGCATATAAAAATGGTCAAGATACTAATCCGACTACATCACGACCCTAATCAAGGGTTTAGCTCATGATTCGGTTCACACGACAAGTCATTAAACACTTGGTGATCATACAAACCATCATTCTAATTCAATTCAAAATACAAGAGAAAGATACAACCAAAGACGATCTCTAAGGACTCTTGTGATCAATCTCGTCTCCGGTCCTCAATCCCTTGATTCCTACTTGATTTCATGAGGTTTGAAGAGTTGATAAACCCTAGAAATTTGCTTCCAATACTCCTTGGTCAAGTGGTGGAATGAGTGATGAATGAATTAGGATTAAACGAAACTTTTATACTTAGAGAAATCATCAACGCACGCCCCGATTTAAGGAAAATACATTGGAGATCACGTCGGGGCGTTGAAATCCATGTATGGAAGTTGTCTTTCAGGAAGACCGAGTATATTTTGAAGGGAGGTGCCATCCCGATGTGAAAGTCAATGTATGAAACTGCACCTGAGAATAGCTTAGCTCCCTGGCGTTGAGTCAAGCTTCTAGCCCCACGCCAGGGCGTTAGGCTCGGTTGTCATACTCCCACGCTTCACATCGATCCTTAGCTCATATCTCCTTCGTCTGGGCTCCGTTTTCAACGTACTTGACATCGTTTGCTCAAAACGATCCTAAAATCATGAAAATATATCAACGCTTACAAAACAAAGCAAAACATATTAAATATATCGTTAACATTACGCATAAAAGTATAATACTGCAAAGCAAATATCAACCCAAACATCGGGTGCTCTAATCTGTATGAGATCAAGTGGTATTTCAGGTTGCGGTTCTTGAGGAATCGGATTGATAACCTCCTTATAAGTATTTCTATGCATCTCCACTGTGAAATACAGGTCACAATAGCGATACAAGGGTTCGCCCTGGACTCAATAGCAGCACAATTATGTTTACATAAAATTCCATTCAGTTGTCATACCCTAGAGGTGCATATCTTCTACTCTAGATCCAACACATAAGACGAATCCTTGTCGATGACTTCGAATTTGAAATAGGTTGCACTGTGGAACCTCAAACAGTGACTCGCTTCATAGATCACATCTTTTTTCTTTTTTCTTTTTGAGGATAGGGCATCGTCGAAATCCATCTCTCGTCTCTCATACATCAACTTCATCATCTGGACCAAAATTTGATCAACCATGACGGTGATCAAAAGGTGACGAGCTTCTATTATCCAATTGTTGAAGCATTCGCTATATTAATCGTCATGATCCCCCAACGTTTTCCAAGAAAAAATGCATTGGCCCAACATTCTACATGTGATTGAGTGATGAAAATCCTTGCTAAAGACATCGTGTCAACAGTCTTGTTGATATTTGTTTGAAAAATATCAACTGTCATGACATAAGCGGCACTTTTGAAGACAACGGTTCTTGTTCAGCTAAGGGTTCTTTGTGAGGACCAGTAGCACACATGATGTATACTGTATTGACATTTTATGAACTTCATAGAAACAATATGTAAACTTCCTTAACTACACAAATAAAATACATTAAAAACAAGTATACACTGATAGAGTAAAGAATGTTATCTCCTTCTTGAGATTGTTCATAAGTTGTCTCAAGCTATAGGAGTGGCGAGCATGTGGAAAATATAGAGAAACAGAGCTCGTACAACATTCAATAGCCCACTATGGCGATCTGAAAAGAATGTATATTGATATCACATTTCATCGTTGTATGGCAACAGAGCTCGTACAAATTGATTGTAGAATCATGCCCACGTGATTGAAAAAAAGATAATTCTGAGCATCCATAGCCATTGTAGACATAACTCATCCATGGTACTTACTCTTCAAGAATGTTCCATCGAGGAAACGCCAGGTCTACACCCTCGAACAAATCCAAGAAAAGACGCTCTAAAAGCCACAAAGAAGGAAATGAATTGCTTTGTTTTCGGATGCACCTCATACTCGGCGATGCTTTCAAGATTTGAGATCTTCAAATTATACAATTCGTCTGCAACTAATCGAATGAGCATCTTGATCTTGCATGAATCTCTTCTAAAGCATGCTCTTTTCCTCGTCAAGCATGATGATTTCGTAACTCGATGCCATACTTGTCTTGTATATACTTCACGATCTCTTTCTCTTTATAGATTCGAGACTTAAACAGCCTTTGCTTTGGGATGAACTCGATCTCCTAAGGCGCTCTTATAAGTGTGCGTCAGATTGCATTTCCATATTATAAGCTAGCTATCTCGCTTTGATTTCGAAGCATAGACTCGACGGTTGTAATTTTTATCGATGCAAGAAACTACTATCTTTTCCCTGGTGTTTTTCTCAAACTTGAAGACCTGTCGTATAGAAATGGCATGAGTTTTTAAAGGCATACTAAATTCTTCGGTGTTTGCAAACACTTGATCAACGCTTTGATACAATCACGTCATAACTTGATGGAGGTGTTATCAGTGTTTGTTGCAATCACAACACTTGGGCTTTCTTTGTTCCAAGATCTGTACAAATGGCCACAAATGAAAGTCCAATTTAGTATATTTACTGCACAAAAAATCAATGAAATGCTAGATAATATAATGTGCACTGAATGAGATATATCATGTGCACTGCATTGAGGATCATATGAACTGTAATTGTTACTTACCTTGCATCAAAACGTACACTCGAAGAGCTACTCCTTAGAGGTGGGAGGTGGAGGTTGATTTGTCCTTTTTGTACCTTCCATCTGGATCACGCCATCATTTGCCCACTTGTACACATGACACACATTTGTCACATCATCATCGATGGTCAAAGTTACGTGGCATGTAATTTGAGACGCATCATACCTCAATACCACGTTTAGTGATATTATTTGGGGACACTTTTCATACAATTAGTCGTATATGTTTATGAGCAACATGAACTTCCTCACGATGATAGAATAACGGTTTCCTTTAAACTGACATAACTAACTATAGAATCACATTTCAAAACGTCGAAATAACAAACGTCCCAAATTCGACTCTCATTACACCACCAAATCTAGAATCACATTTCAAAACGAAACTCAAAATGTAACAAGCAAAGCCACAAACACATAACTCAATCAAACACAAATAATAATAATCTTTGATTGTGCCAAATAAATGAGCCAAATTGAAAAGGAGACTGGATTTTGACAAAATTGAAGAACCGATCCTTGTAACTTATTGTTGTGCAATAATGAAGGTGAGAGATTTGGTGAGAGATTGGTGGAAGGAGGAGAAATTGTGGATGAGGGAGCATGCACTGAGTGAGGATGGCGAGAGAAAATCTCGGAATGAGAGTAATAATTATGAGAAAGAACATTTAGATTAGGGATAGTTAGGTCATTTAATCCTTACTGGGTACTAAAAAGAAAAGCAAAGTATAAGGAAGTACCTAAATGTAGCATTAAACCTTTGGCCTATTATATTATAAAGCGAACTTCACTTAGTATATTTGTGTACTTTTTTGTATACTAAAGGTTTATGAAATAATGATTGTTTTACTAACAAAATAAAAAATATTCGATCAAAATTAAAAAAAAAATCAATTGATGGCTTTATTTCTATTTCTAACAAAAACAAGTAACCATATCCATAATACTAAATATATTAGGATATCTTAGGTTTAATATAATGCAATGTATTCAATCTTTAAGCCTAGCAATCCTATATAAAACAATTATGATAATTAATTTTAAGCGTATCGATAAATGATTTGGTTAATCGATTTATCATCGGTTATTCGGTTCAATTCGGTTTTAAATCGCGATTTTATTTTGTAAACCAAAATCGAACCATTTAATAATCGGTACGTTCGATTTCAGTAATGGTTTGATAATCGATTCGATCTCCATTTTAACGGCCTTTAGTAGGTTGCCTTTGTCGAGTTTGTACAACAGTATCACATCGCTTGTGAGTTTTGGAAGGGAAAAAAAAAACTGAAAAATAATTCCTTTTTTTTTTTCATATGAATCCCACCACCACATAAACCAAAAATTTTGAAGAAAAAGTACTCTAATTTTTCTTTCAAACAATTTTTTTTGTGTGTGTGCCTTTCAGAACTTTTAAGCAACACAAAGAAAAAAAGTTGATCAATTTTCTTTCCTTTTCTATTCTTTCCTTCCAAAATCAAACTCATAAGTAGGGTGTAGGAGTGTGTCTATATTTGGATGTCACTGTGAAAATGTTTCTGTGGTCGACTGGTTAAAAGTGAGCGCTGCTACTCATAAGTTATGGTTATTTTCCAACTAATTCGAAAGGGAAAAAAGATTATGCTACAAACAGGCACTATCTCCATCGCATTCTCGATTTTAAAAGAGATTTTTCATTTTTTCTAAATTCTAAATTTTGAATTTTTAAAAAAGTATGATGATTGTTACTTTGCAGCAATTCATTGACAGTTGCTTACAGCATAAACACAACCCAATTCCAAATTGTAAGATCATTCGTAATCTGAATGCACAAATACTCATAATCACTGGAAATGTAAATCACAGCATTGTAACGACACAAATGCCATTTTCGAATCCTCATAGCAATCGGTTCTTTCCCTGCAAAATCATTCTGTTGCTAACTTTGCAAATCAGAAATGAAAACCAGAACCAGGAAAGCCACTCGCAGGTGACAGGAACAAAAGAACTGAAACCATTCACAGAAAGATCAAACAAAGGCTGAGAATCAAGCAATGTACAGGTAGAAACAGGCACGACAAGTTACTGTATGTGCATGTCTAAGTCAGCTTCATCCTCAACCCAAGCAATGCAAGACACGCCAGCTCGGCTGAGGATCTTGAACTCAGCAAAGGCTGGCAACAAATCAGCGTCTGATATTCCACAGTGCCGTCTCCTGGATGAGAAACCAAGGCCGCCACTGATCTCCATTTCCTCCGATCATATTCGGCTACAAAACTTAAGGTTTTTCAAAGCTCTGTTTGTGCCACCAGAGTCATCAAAGATAGTTACATTTGAGTATATACACGTCACAATTTTTCAAGTAAGCGGTGGCAAAATAAATACAAGTAGTTTTTAAACCACAAATTATCATCCTCGCAACTTCTATCCCGACATGTTACGGTTTCCCTTGAGGCTTTTTGCCTTGCATATATGGCTTCACCAACAGACATCTCTCCAGCTACAGATCAGCTACTGATCCATTTCCTTCTCCTGGGAGGCCGCTCCGGCTTTACTTCTGGATTTGCAGGAGCCTCACTTTGAGAAGGCAGCAAAGGTTCAGTTTCCTTCTTCTTCGCCATGACATCCTTTTCACTAGGCAATGGCTTGAATCTCTCACTCCTCTTTTTAAACTTTGCAACAGTCTCCAGGTGCAGATTCTCCACAGGTTTCGTCTCAGTATCCTTGGTAGCTCGGCTTCCAGCAACTTTTGAAAGACTACTCTCAAGCATATCCATCTTCTGCTCAGGCTCTACCAAAATACTGGTGGTGGTATCTTCTGCCTTCGAAAAAGACGATACCTTAGCAGTGGCGTCAAAATTTCTGTCTTCGTGACTTGTCCAGCGTTCCAGCTTCAATTGACCTCTCTTTGAACCATGCTGATCATCATCTGAAGCATCTTCATGCAGGTCTTTGCTATGTTGATGATGCAGGGAGTTCTGGCGTTGAAGATTGGCGTGCTCTGTGATGCCCCTTGTACCAGCCTGGAAAGTAAAAACACTCAATCTGATTTTTATAACGGATAACGAAATAAAGACATGAATCAGAAAGGTTTAAGGGACTGGTATCTGAAATTATACAAGTCAACAAGGAAAAGCAGCTGGGAAAAAAAATCAGCAGCCAACATAAACATAGAAACCCGAGCTCGAGTTCCAGTGCTGGTTTAGCAAAATAAGTACTGCACGAATGAATGATTCAGGAGACTGGTATCTGAAAGCATACAAAACATGGTCAAACTGTCAGCAAATATCAGCAGCCAGCATGCAAATAAGGGCTTGAGTTCGAGTTTCATCTCTGGTCTAGCAATTTGTCCTCTCCATATAAGGTAGATGGAATTTTCCTTGAAACCACACCTCGGAAAACAATGTCACCGAGATGGCCGGGCTCGGGGATCATGGCAACATATATCTGTATAGAATACTGAAGTCACAGAAATTGACAGCAGCAAGGACTACCAACAAAAAACTTTAAATGACATGACCAAACGTATTCATTGACACTTTGACAGGAAAGCGTCGATTAATAAAGAATCCAACAAATTACTTGATATCTTTCTTCTGTATAGCATAGCGAACCATATTATTTTTCCGCTAGAAAGGTAAGAATTAACATTCATATGAATTTTCATGGTCATCCAATGCAATGTAGATTGACAAATTGTGAAGGGAACTGGAGGCCGATCTATCATCAAGAAGAATGTAATATTAACTTTTCAGAAGTGTTTTCCAAGCATACCCACTTGGTAGCTTACATCTTCGACCATGAGCACTACTGATAAAGAACTCTCACAAGATATGTGAGGCCTAGAAGTGAAAAATGTTGGGCACAATGCGAAACATACCATCTCAACTTTACCAAAATTTTCTTCTCTATGTCTCTGTGATCGACCGCCTTCAGATTCTCTAGCTTTTCTTGATTCTCTATGTTTCTTCTCATGTGCCCTGTGGCTATCAGATGCATGAACAGCAACATCACTTCGTGCCCTAGACCTTTCCTTCCTAGCTCTTTTTCCCTCATGAACAAACTGATTCCTATAAGCAAAATCACCCTGACTTCCCCGCTTTTGAGAATAATATTCATCCTCAAATCGTTCCTTTCGCTTGAGAGTTTCACCATTTCTTCTCATGCCACTATGAAGATAGTCTCTATCATAGCCTCTGTGATCATCTCTCACACTAGAATGCCCAACCAAAGCAGCTCTTTGGCCATCATCTCTTCCGCTTCTGTACAAGTTTTCTTCATATGATTGCTTGGGCACATACCATTCATCCCTCTCCGTCTGCCTATCAATTCTTTCCCTTCGTGACCAGCTCTCATCCTGCTGCCTGACGAAACGCCCATCATCATATTCATCTCTCAGTTGTTCATCTATTTCTCGGACGTGGCGGCTACTTGTTTCTCTATAAGCCACCATGAACTCCTCCGCATAAGTGTGATCATGCCTCATGTAAATGTCCTCTTCCTTTTTTTTGTTACGAGGATCAACAGAGCTCTCCCGATTATGCATACCTACATCTTTGCCATAGCCTCTCCAATTGCCATTTTCCATCACTGTACTTGAACGAAGTACATCTTTGTAACTTCGTTCTGCGCCTCTGGCCTTTCCCCTGCGTCCGGACACTTCACTGTCATGCGCATACTTTCTTTCTTCAGCTCTAGCCAGTCTACCATATGGATTATCATCTCGTCGGTGCAATGATCCCTCAACATAATCCCTCTCTTTTCTCCATTCCAGGCCCTCGGATTTTGCAGGGAAATGTTGAGCTAGATAGGGATCACGATCTCGATGAGAATAACAATCAGCCCTCCCCTTCGCCAATTGGCAACTTTTTTCAGATTCAGAGGCAAGTCGTCCTTCATGATCTTTCTCTGTACGGGCCTCCCTATATCCAGACCGATGTCTCTTGACATCTCCAGTATACATAGACCGTCCATCTAAGAATATGTCTTCCTCAACATCATGACTCCGCTTTCCATGATATCTGCTCCTTTCTGCTGCCTTGCTATCACTACTTCTAGCACGCTTCAAGTTTTCTCCATTGTCAGTCTCTTCCTTAGATTGTTCAACATGGGAAACCAGCTTCGGTTTCCTCGAAGAATGAGGCTTATTCCTGTGCTTTGATGCATCCTCTTTCTTCCTCCCTGGCTCCTCGTCATCTGCAACCAGTTCATCGTCTGTAACTGGTTCATCATATGCAACCGGTTCATCATAAGCAACTGGTTCATCATCTGCAACTGGTTCATCATCCACAACAGATGCATCATCTGAGACAACCTTATCATCGAGAATGCTGTCCTTTGGCGGTGCTGGAGACGATGCATCGTGACTGTGCTTTGCTCTAATGCTTTCGGTTGATTCCTCGGGCAGGTTATCGGGATATTCTCTATCCCGGTTGCTATTAAGGCTACCAGATCTTTCCCGCACAGCATTTGTCCCTCTGAAGAAAACAAAAAATCAACACATAAATGGTCAAAAAAAAAAAAACATCAACACATAGAATCAGACATGTCTCAACACAGTTTTAACACTTATTTACTGCATAGTCAGCCATGGCCAAAACCATAGATTTCACCCAGCATAAAAAATTGGTTCTTTTTTGCAAACAAAGCTTATCCGCATCGTAATGATTTTATTCTTGTGATAAGTATATGAGACAACTAGATTCATTCTTCACAACGTCAGAACCAAAAAATATATATGAAATGCCAGTAATCACGAGAAACAAAAATTACCCAAGTTATCCTCAAACTACTATTGTTAAAATCAACATGACAACATGTAACTCAAGGATACAAAATATGTGTCAACAAGGATCTTCACATAGAAGCAATGGAAGAAGACAAAAATATTGCCCAGTAAAGACTCCATATGATGAAATTCAAATTAAAAAAAATGAGAATTACCAATAAGTGATGATTTTCAATATTATTTACCAAACTTTTCAGGTATATCACAAAATGATACTCCTGGATACTATGATTCTATGACGGCTTCAAAAAACAAGGCACAGAAAATGGAATTTTACCTCTCTCCAAACATGCTCCCATTATTCTCGAGAGAATTCGTAGGGCTGCTGCTAGTTAAACCATCAACGTGATCTCTTGGCAGTGAGCAAGAAGATGAATCCCTTTCATCTTTGCGTATATCATCCAGAGGAGAACTAGAAGGAGACGTTTTCAAAATTCCATCCACATTTGAACCACAATTAGTGTGTGGGTATTCACCAGAACCATGATTCTCAGATTGAGGACTATCCTCTTGAGTTGCATCATCCTTTGGATCCCTCTTAGGATCACCATGGTCTTCTTGCTCTGAGGTTTCATCCGCAGCAGTAGCAACACCCCCCAGCAGAATCTAATTGCCCAATAATTTACAGCAAAGATTAATCATGGAAGAGATTAACACAAAAAAACAGAAAGACCTTGTCTTACCACAATAACTGCATCATCGGACTCGCGGAACCTAGGAGGCCGAGAATCTGTGGAAGGAAGACGCTCAATATTACCAATATCAGATACTGGTATTGGTCTTCCAATTGGCTGAATATAAAAAATGATTCAATTCTGGTCAGTGAATGCTCATCGTGATACAACAAATGCCAAAATGAAAATTGCACAAAATATTCTGCTTGCTGGAACAGAAAATTTAGCCAAAGAGATGCTACTGAAAAAGCCAACAGGAACAATGCGGACATTTTAGATATCATATGATGCTTTAATTCATAATGACAGCTAAAACGGAACATGCCAAGGAATACAAACCATTGGTGGTCGTGCACTTGCAGCTCCAGTTTCTATCTCTGCTAGTCCAACATCTTTCTTAAAGGCATTTGTATTTTCTGCCAAAGGATCTTGACCAGCTGCTGCTGCTATTAGTTCAGGAGGCAGTTCAGAATCATACTCCTGCACATAACATTTTTTCCTTTTTCAATTTTTGCTAGATCACCACAAGAATCATGAGCATGATCTATCCAAGAAAAGCAACAGTCTAAAAAAAATCACCTTCTGGCTACGTCCACTCTCGTGCACACGAATTCTTCTTTGCATGGTAGACTCCAAGCGTGTTTGTTCCTGCAGAGATAAATGCCCCATGAATGATCATCCTAATTAAACAGCAACATAATGGCAATAATTGAAGTACGATTTGGTCGCTCACCAGCTGCTTACGGTACTCTTTCCAGGTTTGCTCATTCAAGTCAAAGTTGAAAAAATGTGATAAATCAATGCCAGGGTATTTCCATGGCTTCTCCTCAAAGCCATCAATGTCAACCTCAAAGATAGTCCTTAAAATAGCAGACATATCAGCAATTAAATTCATGCCATAAGAAAAAGATGACAACAAAGAAGGTTATCTTCCATTGAAAATAACATACAGATCTACACAAGCAATGCTGTCATGTGATATCCTCCAATGATGGATATGTCAGTTCAGGGAAAAAAACATACTTGTGAGATGGAAGTGTGAAATCCAAACCACTACCAAAACCACGGCCCGACATGTTGGAGCCCCAAAATCCAGGCTGAAAACCATTTTGTGTCTGTACACCATTTGGACGCCAATCACCTCTTCCACGACCAGCAAAACCACTGACTGAAGTAGGAACTTGGCCTGCAGCTCCCCCATGAGAGACTGGAGGTGCATTTGGCAAAGGTGCCGCACCAGGTCTTACATACTGCAAGGAAATCGGGGAAGAAAAGTAATGTTGATTTGTAAGTTTGAAGAGGAATGCCTGCTGAAGGAATAAAAAAAGGAGTCTCCTTGCATTTTTTGCGTTTGGATGGAAGAGAGTATTGACAACTATGAAAGTTGATAGTTCAGAATCGTTAGATAACTAAGTAGTTCGGTATTGACAACAAAGAAGAATGCAGAAATTTATAATGGCCTGCAAAGCTACCGAGCCATGCAATTAATAGATTGCATCACGACAAAATCTAAACAATGAGAAGGTGATCATACATTGGCAAGAGTTCCAGATTGAAGATGGACATGGGTATTGCAATAGAGCTCACCTATACAGTATACACCGAGTCTGACATTTGTGAAACATAAATAAGAATGTAGGTGCTAATACCCGTGCTTCTTGCTAGGAAAAACAACTTGGATTGGTTGTGGGTGAAACAAGAGCAATCAGCCTGGTGGGACTAGCCTGCTCTCAATCTTCAAACCCATCAGCAAAGAAAAAGAGTACGAGCTATTGTCATTAGGCTTAGCAGCTGTATCAGTTGCCAAAGGAAAAAAACTACACTCCTAACAGATTTTTGTGGTCAAAATATCCTACTAAGAAGAAAAACATGTACTGCATGGCATAAATAGCATGTCCCTCGAACCTCCTAAGATAAGTTAACAATGACAGTCATTGTCTGACAAGTGTTAAATTCCGAGTACTAGGACATTCAATTGCTTTCACACCACCCTCAAACACTTCCCATTGGTTTTGTTGAGATGAAGATAAACTCCTTGACATTCCTATGTACGAAATTAAGGTTCCATCTCATAAGTCATAGCCAAGGAACGGAGGCTCATGCTCATTGTCTTGACAAACTATTCAAGTCACCACTTAAGCTGTACACCAAACCACTTAATGAAAAATTTCAACTTAATTCTGCTTGAAAACACTTACCAGAAGGTTAAGTGAGCGCTTAAGCAGTAAGCAGAGCTCTATCGTTTATTACTTTCAAAAAGACAAGTTTCACCTACAAAATGTGCTCTCAAGTCCTACTCAACTCAAGCAACATACTTCGTTTGGCCAAGTAAGGAAGTTCCATTCTAAAATTTGAAATTGGCATGAGTCACATGAAAAAGTTTCCTTCATAAAAATTCGGAAAGGATTTGGTAGAATATGATAGAGAAACTTATTATAGGCTGATGGACATCAAATGACAGGAAAACTACATATACTTTACGTTCAACTATGAGCATTCACTAGACTTCTATAAATCACAACTTAGGTTTCGTTGTCGATGCATCCAATGACAAAATTTTAAAAACAAAGGTTTCATTCCTTCAAAAAAAATATATTCTCCAATCATTCACTGGATATATCATTACAATCAACCTACACCAACAAAGGACTTCGAGAGCCTCATATATAAAATATGAGAATGAGGCAATCGAACATATGACTGACCTTAAACTGCGAATGTAACGAAGTGTACCCATGATTGCTATACACAACTCTAGGACCCACAGGCACACCTCCATTTGCTTTCACAGCCTCAATGCTCTCCTTCCTTTCACCACAACCTATCATCCGTTGATCCTCACCCCTTTCCTGCTCCTCAACCGTCTGATGCACTGCATCAATATCCGAAACAATGATCAACGGCTCATCATCCTCGTCCTCGTCCTCATCATTCCCCATCACGCCATTCCTCTCCATCACCATATTCCCATGGCTATCCCCATTCAAAACAATCCGCAAATCATCCTCGCTATCCTCACTATCCCACCCATCACCATCCTGTCTCATCAAATCCCCATTCCTCCCTTCATCTCCTCTTTTCTCCAACCCACTTGAGCCAATCCCCGGAATAACAGGGTCATCCCCAAAATCCCCAAGCACACAACCATAATCAACTCCCTCTTCACCCACCTGACCCACATCACCATTCTTCAATCCAACCCCACCAAACCCCACCTCCGAACCTTTCGATTTTTCGACAATCTCATCCCTCCCACTACCCGCCCCACCCTTAAACCCCACATTATCCCCCAACCCCACATCAGAACCACCAAACCCCGAATCATTCAAATCCATTCCACCTAAACCCTTCTTTTTCTCAACAAATCCAAACTGCCCAGTTGCCAACTCACCCTTAAACCCCACATTATCCCCCAAACCCACATTAGAAACACCAAACCCAACACCATTAACCTCACGGGTACGTGAAATCTCAACGTGGGGTTGATTATTTTGTTTTTTATTTGAACTGGGTTGAATCTTGGAGCTGATTATTGAAGGGTTTTGGCTGAAAGAGGTAAAGGTGAGTGTGGGAATGTCTGTGTAGAGATCGCCGAAGTCGTCGTCGTCGATGTCGCCGGCGCCGGCCATCGGAGATGGGAAGGTTAGGGTTTGGGCAAAGGGGTTGATGGATGCCATGTTTTGTTGCTACGCCATTTTTTGAGAAGTTCTCGTTTTGGTTTTGAGAAGATTTTATTGGAGATTTTTATGAAAGAGATAGAGCAAATCCAATGATCACATATATATTTGTGTATATACAAAAATTATATTTTGATTAAAAATAATATTTTGTTTATTTTAAAATATAGATAATAATTTGTTCTGATATATAAATTTATATGTGTATTGAATTTGTGTGAAATTTGATAAAAAAAAAGAATATTTTTTTGATGATATTGGGATTTTTGTATTAATTATAAGAGAAAATAATAGATATATTATAGCAGAAGTTAAGAAAAAATAGTAGATATATAGTAGATATCATTTTGTTTTAATATGTCAAAGTTGTGCCAATGCTCTCTTGTTATAATTAACCTTAAGGATTTTGCAATTTGATCCAAGGATAGGGAAAAAAAGCCAAGTCAACAATTTTTTCACTTTGGATGAGGTTGCAAAAATAGCATTTGCTATGCTTCATGCCAAATATGATATTGTATTTTGCAAAAGTTAAAATTTGGCTATTAAAAACTAATGCATCGGAGACAAGTTTTTATATGTTATTGTTATATTTTGATTACAACCATCATTTTATTTTACCCGTTGGACTTACTCTTACGAATGTTTGATGAAAGAGATTACGGGTTTGTGCCTTTCTTACATGTATTGAAACTATGATAAAATCAATGATAGTTGATCTCTTTATTATTAGGTTTATATCTCAAGATCTTTTTTGTTATCTTTAATCCATATATTTGTTTTTTTCTGGGTTGTCCTAAAATAAACTCGATATTTTCTTTTTAGGAAAGTTTTTAATATAAAAATATCAAATAGTTATGGCATACTCCACTAATTTTTCAATCTTTTTTTGTGTTATTTCAATCTCAATCATTGATTTGTTATTAGACACGTTTATATCATTTCTAAGTCATTCCTGAAAAAAAAAAATCTAGTGCCAACAAAAATAAAACGAGATATTAATATTGGATTACCGACGGGGGATGTTATGGTGTGTGATCACATTATAGCCCATGCTCCTATCATCATAGGAGGTGAGGAATGTCTGGTCGATCTTATTGTCTTTGGTCTCCATGACTTTGATGTCATTTGGGGATCAGTTTAATGGAAAGACATAAGACGGTGATCGATTGTGACAAGAAGATAATAGTATTAAGAAGTCTGAACGAAGGAAAGATCAGGTATCACGGAGAAGGTTCAAAAGTAGAGTCACTATTGGTTTCAGCCCTTGCAGCACGAAAGGTGTTAAGAAAGGGGTGTCAAGGTTATCTCTGTAGGTTGAAAGACCTGACTGATAAGGAGGTAAATACCTGACTGGTAAGGAGGTAAATCTCTCTGATATCCCAATAGCACGGGATTTCCCTAACGTCTTCCCAGATTAGATTCCTAGGATGCCACCGGTAAAGGAGATTGACTTCTCTATTGATCTAGTATCGGGTGCAGCACGAGTATCTAAGGCTCCGTATAGAATGGGGCCTACGGAGTTAAAGGAATTAAAGAGCCAACTGAAAGAGCTTCTTCATAAGGGGTACATCCACCCTAGTATGTCCCCATAGGCCACACAATTCTTATTTGTGAAGAACAAGGACGGGAGTATGAGAATCTGCATCGACTACTGCGAGCTGAACAACCTTACCATCAAGAATCGGTATCCTCTGCCACAGATCGATGATCTCTTCAACCAATTACAGGGGGCAACGGTGTGCTCGAAGATAGATCTTCGTTTCGGGTATCACCAACTGTGTTTCGTACCCGACGATGTGTCAAAGACCGTGTTTCATACCCGCTACATGCATTACGAATTTCTAGTGATGTCGTTTGGGCTTACCAATGCCCCAGTAGTCTTTATGGATATAATGAACTGAGTCTTCATGCCAGACATTGACCGGTTTATTATGGTATTCATTGATGACATCTTGGTATATTCCAAGACACGATAAGATCACGAGGAACACCTTTAAACTATTCTTGAAACCCTACGATCTCACCAGTTGTATGTCAAACTCAAAAAACGCGAGTTTTGGTTGCAAGAAGTGGCGTTTCTAGGACATGTATTTTCTGGAGAAGGAATAGGGGTAGGTTCGAGGAAGATCTAATTAGTAATTGATTGGATCAGGCGGACAAATGCAACAGAAGTAAGGCGTTTCCTTGGCTTGGCTGGATATTATCATAGATTTGTTGAAGACTTCTCAAAGATCGTCATGCCTTTAACTAACTTGACACAAAAATTCCTTAAGTTCGTATGGACTGATTAGTGTGAGGACGTGTTCGTAGCGCTTAAGAAGCATCTCACATCAGCACTAGTTCTCACCCTTCCTTCTAGCGAGGAGGGATTTTGTATTTAGAGTGATGCATCTATTCAGGGTCTTGGGTGCGTGCTTATGTAGCATGGCAAGGTGGTTGTCTTCACTTCAAGACAATTAAATTCGTATGAGCGTAACTACCATACTCATGACTTGGAGTTGGCGGCAGTGGTATTTGCTCTAAAAATCTGGAGACACTATTTGTATGGAGTTTTCGGTCACATCTTCACCGACCATAAGAGCTTAAAGTATATTTTCACTCAGAAGTAGTTGAATATGCTTCAGAGAAGATGGTTGGACAACCTGAAAGATTATGACCTGGAAAGGCGAACGTAGTAGTTGATGCCTTGAGTCGGAAGGGTAGGAAAGTAGAAAGCACCTTACAGCTGTTAAGAATCACAAAGGCTGAGTTGATTGATGGCTTCTACAAATTGGGTATAGAGATTCGTTCGGCACCAAATGGGAGTATATTTGCGAACATGCAAGTTCAGCCTACTCTTCATCAAGAGATGTTGCAAGTCCAAGAGGCAAACGAGCAGATGAGGAAATTTAGGGAAGAGGCACTGCATGGAAAAGCAAATGGTTTTGTAATCCACGAGGATGGCTCTTTGAGACTTTAGGGACATCTTTGTGTGCTAAATGATGATGCTTTGAAGAGGAAGATCATGGAGGAGGCTCATCAAACCCCTTATTCTATTCACCCAGAAGGTAACAAGATGTATCAAGACTTACGTCAACATTTCTAGTGGGGAAGCATGAAAAGCGAAGTTGCAGAGTTTATGGCAAGATGCATTACTTACCAGCAGATTAAGATTGAGCATCAGCGACCTAGAGTCTTACTACAGACTCTAGAAATTCCCACATGGAAATGGGATTCGATCTCCATGGACTTTATAGTTAGGCTTCTAGTAACAACGAAAGGGATAAACTTTATTTGGGTGATTGTGGACTGATTGGCACTTAGAGTATTGATCATCTTACGGAAGAGTACGTAAGAGAAATAGTTAGAATACATGGAACTCCGGAATCCATTGTTTCTGACAGAGATGAGAGATTCCAGGCATATTTCTGGAAAGGCTTGTAGAGGGCCTTTGGAATGAAATTGAATTTCAGCACTACCTTTCACCCAGCTTCAGATGGGAAAATAGAACGAACAATCCAGACTCTAGAAGACATGTTATGATTTTGTTCCTTGGACTTCCAAGGATCATGGGATCGATACTTACGCTTGGTGGAATTTATGTCCAACAAAAGTTTCCATTCCAGTATCAATATGGCTCCGTACGAAGCCCTTTATGGAAGGAGGTATAGGACGTCGCTTTACTGGGATGACATCGAGGATACAATAGTCATTGGGCCAATGTCAGTGCAAGAGATGGCAGAAGCCATCAAATAGATCAGAAATAGAATGAAGGCAGCACAAGATCGTCAAAAGTCATACGCGGTTGTGAGATGAAGACTGCTCAAGTTTGATGTGGGGGATCATGCATTTCTGAAGGTTTCTCCCACGAAAGGTCTTATGAAGTTCTGGAGCGGGTCGGGGAAGTCGCTTACCGGCTTGCACTACCAACTGACCTTTCAGGTGTGCATAACGTATTCCATGTATCATAGTTGAGAAAATACATGTCCAATCCGAGCCATCATTCAGCATGAGCTGATCATTCTAGAAGAGAATCTGACATACGAGGAGCAACCTCAGTAGATCTTGTATCGTCGTTAGAAGACCCTTAAAAACCGTATTATTTCGTTGGTGAAAGTCCTATGGGCTAATCACCTAACCTCGGAGGCAACTTGGGAGGAGGAGAAAACAATACGGAAATAGTACCCGTATCTATTCCCAGTAAGCCCTCATTTACCCTTACTTAAATTTAGTTTTGGGGACGAAACTTGTTAATAGTTGGGGGTAATGTAATATCCGAAAATTTTGAGAATTTAAAATAAATATATAATATAAGTACAGTACGTATATAAATAATACGAAAATAAAAATTGTTAAATACGAACATTATAGAAAGGGTTGGAAGTATATAACGTTACGAATTTAAAATAGTCACGCTTATGGATTACAGATTTAACACAAAAAAATTTGATTCTTAAATCAAATATAACGATGGAATATTTGGGATGATTAAATGATCGCGCCGATAAATATCACAAAAGTTATAATGTTATAAATATTGTACATTAGGATTAGCGATTTTTATCCCAAAAATAATGGATTATTACATGGAACATTATATTATTATTTATGAAATAAATATATCGGCACAGATAAATTATTGGTGAATTAATATTGTGAAACATGGATAAATAATTGATTGAATGAGACATATTGAGGGAGGAAAACAGATATTTTATAAACGGACACATCCTCCCATTCCCACCCCGCCGCCTACACTCTGTTTCCCTTTCTCTCCATTAGATCATCTCATTCCTATCCTCATCATTCTTCATCCACCAACATCACAGCCGCCATCATCACCGGCTCCTCTCCATCATCATCACTACCGCAGCCACCATCTCTTCATCACCGCGCCATCAACTCGCTAGCACCATCATCATCGTCTTCAAGCAACAGCAATAGGGACGCAAGAACAGCAGCAGCAGCCACGTCGAGGTGTAGGCATTGATCAACTTCTTCTATTCCCTTTGCGTGCTAGGATTCGACAACAATTAAGGCAACCTTGTCTCATCCTCGATCCGGCATGACCCATTCACGCTGCGTATGTGTGTGTGTGCTTTTTTGATGTTGCGTGATCATGTTCGTGTTGCTGTGTAAGTGTTTCAGTTCGTTATGTGCGTGGGTGTTGCTGCGAGTATGTGTCCTGTGCGAGTCAGTTGATCCAGGATGATGGTGATGTTGTATTAGGTTATGGATGTGTGTGCCTGTGGGTTTCTTATATGGAGTATGTGTATGTGCAAGGCTGTGTGCGTGAAGGTGAGGCTCGGTTGGCTGTGTGTATGGCATGGTTGTGAGTATATGGAGGGTTATCTTAGTAATGTGCAGGGGATGTAAATATGTGTGTGTATATTGAGTTATGGTTTGGGTTCGGCGGTGGGATTTGGTTGCACATAAGGAGTCGAATGTGTCATGTGTGCTTGCCCAAGATGTCGGCCATGTCCTAGGCATGTGTGCTTGAGGTGGTGTCGAGTGATGTGCCTTGTGTGCGAGTTTAGTGATTTTTATGTGTTTAGGGCAAGGGATGTTAGCTAATAATCTTGACCAAAATGCATAAAACGTTTCCACCGGCCATCACTATTCCACCGGTCACTATTACACGTTTTTTGTACAAAAACGTGTTTTACAATTCGTTGATTTAGCCCTATAAATAGGTTAGGAACTCTTGTATCAAAGGTACCTCAATCAAGCAATAAAACGAAATCAGAAAAGGGTTTTACCCACCAATCTCCTTGTCTCAAACTTACATTTGGTATCAGAGCACTGCCACGATCCAACCACCTAGCCTCACCACCCCTCAGATCCGGCCCAGATCTACCCAAGCCAAGGCGGCTAGCCGCACCATCGCTGCCTCGAAGCTACAGCCGACGCCACCAGAGATCTTCGGCATCCCGAGGAAGATCCGCGTTGGCGAACAATCACGAGACGATTCGATCTAAACATTGGTTCGATTTTCCCTTATTTTGCTTTCAGTTCTTTGTTTTCAAAGAGGAAAAAGGTGTTAAGTGTAAAGAACAAAGGAGAAGGGAGGCGGCGTAAGGGAAAAAAAGAGAGGAAAAAAAAAGGGGCCTTTTTATACTAGGTCAAAGGGCAGTTTCGTAATTACGAAGTCAAGGGGCATTTTCGTAATTACGTGGTCAAGGGGCATTTTCGTAATTACGTGGTCAAGGGGCATTTTCGTAATTAAGAGATTTTGTTTCAAAAAAAAAAATTGTCAATTATTCCCCAGCAAACGTCAAAAGAGAGCGGCGGAATGTCGTTCAATTTTCTGATGCTGAACTCCTCAAATTATACGATATGGGCAATAAAAATGGAGGCAATCCTAGATGCTCAAGAAGTATGGGAGGCGGTCGAACCAGCGGAAGAAGATGAAGTCAATCCTAGAAAGGATAAGAAGGCGCGTGCCTATATCCTTCAGGCAATTCCCGAAGATGTTTTTCTTCAGATTGCAAAGAAAAAGACGTCGAAAGAAATTTGGGAAAACTTGAAGACGAGGTACCTCGGTGCCGATCGAGTAAAGAAGGCTCGGTTGCAGACATTAAAAAGTGAATTTGATGCGCTGCGGATGAAAGAACCAGAGTCAATTGACGAGTTTGCCGGAAAACTCAGTGGCATATCCAGCGGGTTTTCCAGCCTTGGTGCAGATCTTGACGATGCTGCACTCGTCAAGAAGTTACTCGACTGTGTACCTGATAGGTACTTCACAGTCGTTGCCGGGATCGAACAATTTTACGATATTGAGACGATGCCGTTCGAGGAGGCCATAGGACGATTGAAGGCATTCGAGGAAAGAGCTCGTCTCCGCGAAAACACGGGCGGTGGGCTCATGTTTACTCAAACCGAGCAGCAAACAACCTAGAAGAATACCCCTGGGGAAACATCGTCATCTAGTCAGGGACGCGATTTTGGCACCTCAGATCGAGGTAAAAGCCAGTGGCGTGGACGAGGTCGCGGAAGGGGCGGCCGAGGTGGAATTAATACAGTTCGTCAGGAAAGTGCGGGAGGCACCGGCAGCAGTAGCCGTGACAAAAGTCACATCAAGTGTTTCAATTGCGGTAAGATGGGACACTATGCATCAAAGTATCGTGGCAAGCGGCGAGACGATGAAAGACAACAAACACGCGCTCCCCGTGACGGGTCAGCGTTATTATTTTCCATGTCTCAGGAGGAGACAGAAGCTAAGCAACAAGACACCATACAACCTAAAGAAAAGAGGGTGTTACAGGCGTTTCACGAGGACGAGGTGAAGACAGCAACTAAGGATACCTAGTACCTAGACAACGGTGCCAGCAACCATATGACGGGACGACAAGAACTGTTCCAAGAACTTGATGAAAGAATCACCGGGAAGGTGAGATTTGGCGATGGCTCGGACGTTCAAGTCATGGGTAAAGGGACGATCGTATTTCAGTGCAAGAATGGAGACCAGTATACCCTCTATGAGGTATATTATATTCCAAAGTTATGCACTAACATCATAAGCCTTGGACAAATGACCGAGATAGGGGTCAAGGTCAACATGGTGAGAGACACCATGAGGGTGTATGACAATGACAGATTGCTGATGTGCGTGAAGCGAACATCCAATCGCCTATACAAGATCAGTTTGGAGTTAGCCAAACCGAT